>CATIXY010000036.1:0-34775 GCA_949715475.1 Microchrysa polita
GAACAACTTGACTCGGGGTCCGCTCGGCAACTTCTTCAGCGGGCCTCCCTGAAATAGCCGTAATTTTTCTGCGATTTTTGAAAAATATTTTTCACTTACAAAATGCTATAAATCTTAGTATTTGCCGATTTAAGTTTAAAAAATTGACGGAAATTTAAAGTTTTCTGTATTTCGTTGGAAAGCTCAGTTTCGTACAATTATTGCATAAATCACCACGTCGCATAAATTTTGAAAAAAAAAATATGTTATGTACGATAACAGCGAATAGGGGGAATAATAAATCAACTACTCCACGATTGTGCAAACTGAAGACAAATTAATCGTTTAGTGGCTAACAGTGGCTCAACAAAGCTCTAATGACTTAATATTTTGACTTATTTATTATTAATGACGCTATGCGGCTGAGACATTACCGCCAGAATGAGCGATATGCTCGGCCACCGCAGGGCAAGCGACGCGACGCCATGGAGCGGTATAAGGAGGGAAGGAGAAGACGCTCTACGGTGATGTTTTGAGCTCTCAAAGACGAACAAAAACTACGCCGTTGGAGAAAGCATTTCATGGAGGTACTTAACAACAACTTCAACCCTTCAAGCCCACCTCCACCGGAAGCAGCGAGTCTTCCGCCAATGGCCAGAATTAATACCGGTGTACCATCCAAGCTGAAAATAAAAATGGCCCTTAAATCGTTGGAAGCTGGTAACGCCCCGGGGCGTGGAATCTGTCTCCTCCCTGCAGTCTCTAAGCTGATGGCCAAAATAATCTTGAACCGGATCAAGACAACGATCGACCGCACTCTGAACGATGAACAAGCTGGTTTTCGTGAGGGTTTTTTCATGTAGCGTTCACATCAACACCCTCCGAATTATAATTGAACAATCCGCTGAATGGAGATCCCCGCTCCGCGGAATACCGTTATGGTGGCCATTATCAGATGCTCAGCAGTTTAAATTGACATATCTTCTTCTTTATGGCACGATAGCCCGACGTCGGGCCTTGGCCGCCTGGATTGAAAACCTCCAATTGTCGCGGTCACGCGACCTTGTCCTCCAATTCCGAAAGCCTAGCATCTGGTGGGCGTCCTTACATACAGAATGCTCCCATCGGGCTCTCGGTCGTCCACGCAATCTGGCTCCGTCCACTCGTTGCGCGTTCATCACCTTTTTGGGCATGCGATCGTCGTTCATCCTTTGTACATGACCCGCCCATTGCAATCGCTGCAATTTCACAATCTTCGCCACCTGTAGCTCATCATACAGCTGATACAACTCAAGGTTGTACCGGATGCGCCATTCACCTCGTTCACGAACGGCCCCGAAGATTCTTCGGAGAACCTTTCGCTCGAATGTGTCCAACAGGTGTTCAGAGTTTTGGGTTAGGGTCCATGCCTCGCAGCCATAGCATAGCACAGGTCGGATGATGGTTTTATACACGTGGAGCTTCGTGTTCCTGTGCACCAGCTTCGAATTCATAATTTGGAGGACCGCAAAGTAACACTTATTAGCTAGTTGTATCCGTCGCTTTATCTCATCTGCTTCGTTGGCGTCTTTTGACAAATTGCAACCCAGGTAAGTGAAGTTGTCTAAATATTCTATATTGAGGTCCCCCACTGTGATGCTTGAATTTACTGGCATTCTAGTTTTTGATTGCATCATGACCTTGGTTTTAGACTCGTTGATATGTAGAACTTCTTTGGCGGCGTTATTGAGATTATGCAGAAGGCTTTCTGCATCACCCAATCTTCGAGACATGATGTTGATGTCGTCGGCGTAGGCTACTAGTTGAGTCGATTTAATGAGTAGCGTTCCGCTGCTGTCCAAATTCATGGCTCGAATCACATACTCCAGAGCCAGGTTGAAGAGCGTCGGCGCCAGCCCGTCGCCTTGCTTGAGTCCAGTACGAGTTTCAAATAGGTCAGTGAGTCTGTTCTGAGCTCTGACCTGCGAGACGGTATTAGTCATCGTCATCCTTATGAGTCGCACTAGGTTAGCCGGTATTCCAAAATGCAGCAAAATGTTGTACAGTACGCTTCGATCGATACTGTCGTATGCCTGCTTGAAGTCAACAAATATTTGGTATTCGTCGAAGTTGTATTCCCAGCACTTCTAGAGTAAAAGCTTCACTGTAAAAAGCTGATCTGTCGTCGAACGACCAGGTCTAAAGCCGCCTTGGTACACGCCAATGATTTCTTCTGCGTACGGATTAATTCTATTTTCCAGAATCTTAGATAAAATCTTATAAGTCGTACAAACTAATGAGATGCCTCTGTAGTTTTCACATTTCAACTTATCCCCTTTTTTGTGGATTGGGCAAATGATACTTTTACGCCAATCTTCCGGGATTATTTCGTCGTTCCATATTTTAACGATAAGTGTGTGTATAGTCTTAACAAGGCTCTCCCCACCATGCTTTAGCAGTTCAGCTGGAATCTCGTCAGCGCCCGGGGCTTTATTATGTTTCAGTGATTGCATGACGAGATCAACTTCTTCTATTGTTGGGGGTTGAATGGGAGGGCCTGTGTGTGTATCCCAAATCTCAAGGGCGCCTTTGTTGCTGATGTTATTTAGCAAGGGCGCCAGCCTCCCCTCAAGGGCAGTCGTATAAGTGACCACCGTGGCATCATCCAACAATTTGTCAACCGCAAAAATTTTTGCCGGGTTGAATCTCGAATGATGCACCGAAGAAATTCTGCACCTATAAGTCGCCTTCACCATATAGTGGTCAGAGTCAATATTTGCTCCACGATAGGACCGAACATCCATCATGCTCGATGCCCATCTCTTGCAGATAAGGACGTGGTCAATTTGGTTGACGGTATGTTGATCTGGAGATCTCCAGATCTGTCTGTGAATACGACGATGCGGAAAACACATGAGCTAATGACCATGTTTCTGCTGGTCGCGAAGTCTATTAGTCGATGGGAGTTGTCGTTACATTCTTCATGGAGGCTGTAACCTCCAGTAATCCCCCTATGCCAACTTTCGTTTCCGACTTTGGCATTGAAGTCCCCCAGCAGCAATTTGACATCGTTTGATTGAAGTGAGTCGAAGAGATTTTCTAGGCGGTGGTAGAACTCGTCTTAGGCCGCGTCTTCACTGACTTCGGTGGGGGCATGCGCGTTTATGAGCCAGAGATTGAAGAACCGAGTTTTAATGCGAATCGCACACAGCCGCTCGTTTATGGGTTTGAAGTCGATAACATGCGGCTTAAGTTGATTGTTTACAATGAACGCCACTCCAAACTCCCTGTGGCCCGAAGGTTTTCCACTTGTGAAAATTGTGTACGAATTTCGGTCGTCTATCTCGCTACTAAGCCATTTTGTTTCCTGGAGTGCAACTATGCTCAGCTTATATTTTTCAACCTGATCCAAGAGGGCCCTTAAGGCCCCTGCCCTATTCAGGGAGCGTACATTCCAGGTTCCGAAAGAGTAATCCGTTGTTCGTTTGCGAGGTCGTCGTTGAGTTGTATCCGTCCAATCCGAGGCTTTCGTTCCAGGTTTCTTGACGTCGAAATTTTTTTACAAGGATGAGTTGTCGGCCCATCGCTTAACCATGATAGTATTCGTAAACGAAAGAGGTCCATCATGGAGGGGCCTCGGAGGTGCTGCTTCGGTGATTGACTATTCGGTTTTTGTCACCCTATTACGTTTAGTAACCTGAGACGCTGAAGTTGTTAATACAGCACTCAGGCGCAGCGGCTACTCGGATAATGCGGGGAAGTAACGCCCCGTAGAGAAACATAGGAATTGGCCGGAGCCGTTCACCCTATGAAACTCCTCCTGCATAGCTAAGGGTCCGCAGTTATGCCACAACTAAAAAGGATATAGGAATCGGCCGGAGCCTTTCAACCTTTACCCTCCCCCCTACGGAAGTGTTGCCTAACAATATAGCTTCCAATTGAATTGCCCCTTGTCTGGTTTACTCCGGTTCATAAAAGGTTACAACCAAACATCTAGCTGAAAGAGGCCCATCATAAAGATACTCACGAGCATAAAAGAATGCCAAATTCACGTTAACACTTTCTACATTCATTCCTTTTTTTGAGTAAAAATAGAAAATCTTGGAAAACTTACAACCAAAATATTTTTGAAAGAATTCTGAATTATTTCTTAAACATTTAATTTGACCCCACTTTTCAATACGCCACTGTGAATGAGGGATCAATTTGTGATTTCTTAATTCTATTAATGTGTGCAAATATGTACATTTCTCAACATTAACTCCAAAAATATTATGTTTCGCTAGAACGTGAATCTGAAACACTGTGGACGTAGGTTTATGCGAATGCCAACGTGAATTAGAAATAAATATTTCCGTATTTTTATACTGTTGCAAATGTTTTGTATGAAGCAACACAATCAAACATTGAATTTCTCTCTATATACTCTCATTTCTACCGGTATTGCATTGTACATTAATACATTATCATGAGTTCATTTTTAGTTCATCGATTAAAGCCTTTGTAACTACACGTCCGTCGTCTTTTAGTTTCAACATATACACTGCTCGTCATCAGATTAGCACACCCCTTCGTATGAATAGCTTCGGCTGATTTCCAACCAAACTAAAAGAGCTAAAATTTCATAATTATAACTGTTAATAGTCTATTCAATTCTAAGTTAATTAAAACAAAAAGTATTGTGTTTCCATTTTTTAATTATGTTTTATAATTGTTTTTCGAAAAAGAACACACAAAATGGCCATTTAAAATTTGTCATCAGGATAGCACATTTAATTTCTTTTTTGTCGATCTTCCACAATTGAAGACGTAGAACCCCCATTTTTTTGTTGTTGTTTAAGTAATTTATTAGCTTTAATATAGATAAGAGAAAATCATTATCTGCGGAAGAGGGATCAAAAATTAAGGCTTGCAAGGAGTCAAGGCGGTCACAAAAAGTGAAATTTCGAGAAAAAATTAATAAAAGACGGTAACTTGATTCCGAATTCGTGTGTAAAGCAGCATTAAGGTAAAAATAATAGAGGCGATAAAAATTGAGTACTTGTCAATCCTTATGAGAGAGTAATTTTGAGAGAAGCATCGAGCCCTCATGACTCGGTCGCAAGAATTTGGGTAAATTTTCACATTAAGACGAGCCTACATTGTTCAAACAGTCCACATCTAAAGAAAATAATGCTACAGGAAGATGTGTTTAAATTAAGCACGGATACAATTGACACGGAACAAAGAATGACGCTATGTTGTCTTTTCGAATAAAAAGAAGAGTCATCTTACAGTACCAGTTGGCCCTCGAGACCATTACACCATCTATTCCACAGTAGAGGCGATCCTAATGGTGTCCTTCCTTGCAAAGATCCTGGAAGTAGACATTATAACTGTGTTAGTATTCTAAAGTGAATTTATTTTTATTCGAAAAGATAGCATATCGCCATTCCTTGTTCCATGTCAAGTGGTCTCATGCTTAATTTAACCGTATTTTCCTTCGGGCAAAGTTAAGTTGGGGTTTGCTCTTCAATTTTAGTTTCTTTAACTGTGGAGCATTTCTTATCACTGTTTGAACATTGTAGGTTCGCCTTAATGTAAACATTTACCCTTATCTTTGCGACCGAGACATGAGGGCTCGATGCTACTTTCAAAATTACTCTCTCGTAAGAATTGACAAGTACTAAATTTTTATCGCCTCTATTATTTTTACCTTAACGCTACTTATTACACATGAATTCGGATTCAACTTATCGACTTTCAATGATTTTTTCTCGAAATTTCACTTTTTGACCGCCTTGACTCCTTGCAAGCCTTAATTTTTGATCCCTCTTCCGCAGATAATAATTTTCTCTTATCCATATTAAAGCTAATAAATTACTTAAACAACAACAAAAAATTGGGGGTTCTACGTTCTCAATTGTGGAAGATCGACAAAAAAGAAATTGCATGTGCTATCCTGATGACAAATTTTAAATGGCTATTTTGTGTGTTCGTTTTCGAAAAACAATTATAAAACATAATTAAAAAATGGAAACACAATACTTTTTGTTTTAATTAACTTAGAATTGAATAGACTATTAACAGTTATAATTATGAAAGTTTAGCTCTTTTAGTTTGTTTGGAAATCAGCCGAAGCTATTCGTCCAAAGGGGTGTGCTAATCTGATGACGAGCAGTGTAGAATAGAAACCTTGCTATAATTTTGGAACACCCTAGCGTAAATTGCTCAACGATAACATGATTTGGTTTCATGCTCTCCACACAGCGCCCGCTGCAAGGGGGGGGAGCCTGGCGATCGCCCGGTGTGCCAAATCTTAGGGATGGTTTTTTAGCTAGCACTCGGAAAAAAAAAGATGTAAACGAGACCGAGTTCTAGTCGTGCGAATAGCACGATGAGTGTATACCTTTTATACCCATGTACAAACCTAAAATGCGTAAGACCGAAAATATTCATTTTCATTTTTTTTAAGGGGGAGGGGTAGATGGGTCGAACCTCGAACATCTTAAGTATCTTATAAGGGCATCCAGCAGCTATCATTTGCTGTAAATTTGAAGTTTTTTGCGACATTCTATCAAAAGATATGGCGTATGCGCATGGAGTATTGCTTTGTATGGGATGTAGGGGTAAGGGTAGTCAGACCTTCTCCACTTTCCACCAACTTGAAGCATATGTCACAATTAGCATTGATGAAAATTTCAGGTCGCTAGCGATATTCTGTTGAAAAATATGGCCGAATTAAACTATCACGGAGGGGTCATTTGTATTGGAGGTAGGGGAACCCTTGGTCCGATTTGCCCCATTTTCAATACCATCGTTTTTATCAAAACGAACATCTGACCGAAATTTCAAACCGCTAGGTTCATTATTTCGGGAGTTATCGCGTGCTAACAGACAGACACACGGACAGACAGACAGACATGGCTTATTCGAATCAGGGACCGACCCTGATCATTTATATATATACTTTGCCATACCTCCGGTGGCTCCTTTGAGGTGTTACATAAATCGTCGTAACAAAAACAATATACCCTACACCAGACATGCAAAACTTGTGGCCCGCGGGCCGCATGCGGCCCACCTCGCGGTTTTGTACGGCCCGCGGCCAACTCGAAGAAACTAAATGTGTATCAGCACAAATGCATCAAAATTAAAAAATGTGAGGTGATGAACTCAAGTTGACTATCAGTAAATTTACTAAAACACGTCGAGAAATCGGTGGCTTATGCAAGCTTAAAATAAATAAATTTTCCTGTATGTTTTATAAACCAATTTGCTGACTGTTATTTGAAGCAGATATATTTGTTTAAGACGGCCTTTTTAGCAGGAAAATATGAAGTTCCTTTGTAAAATTGTTTTGTCCCCGAAATTCAGTTCGAAACAAAGTTGTTGGCTTTACCGAAGCTTATAGTTATTTGTCACGGTTGCATTAAATTTCGTGTTTGCATCTTTTAGGTAATGGAACAAGAATACCATGGATTGAGATTTATTTGAAAAGAAGGCCAATCTTTAATGACTCCGAAAACATGTATTTGATGAGAAATAGCTTCAGTCCATTAACTATTTTTGGTGCCCTTTAGCTTATTAGTTTTAGCTTTACGTTTGTTTCAATCCACATCAGAAACAAATTTTTATCTATTTTTTTCCACCTTTCTATCCGAACTTCATTTAGGTCAGCCTAGCAATTTTTACTGGCAAGGTAGTTTTGGATTACCGGAATCTTGGATGACCGATGCAACAATGTTCTGATCAGCTGTTTAAAATTAAAATTCTGATGACTTGTTATTTTAACTGTCTAAAGAACTGTTTCCCAACTGGTGTTCCGCGGACCTAAGGTATTCCGTGAGAGCCTTAGAGGTGGTCCACTCAGGAATTTGCCTGTCACTGAAAAAAATATTTCTCTGTTACTAAATCAAAAATTCAAATTTTGTTGAGCAATTTATCAGTGTAAACGTGGTCTCTAGTGGCCAAGGTTGAAGAAATCGATCGCGAACGGACGAATTTATTAGTTGCAAATTCATTTTACTATAAAGGTTATGTTTAGTTCTGAATTTTTTTAGCATTTTTGAATTTGCCCAACCAAAAAATTTTTCATAATTGCTTTGTCGCTTGTGCAGTAGGGTTCTGATTTTTACTCAGCCATTAAAATTAAAAGTCTTATATTACTGTTATTTAGCAGAATATTGTTAGAAAGCCCTGAATATCCGTAAAAAAAAAATTCGCGAGAAGTTTTGGCTGCCTCCTGATATTTTCAACCACATTTTTAGTAGCGAGGAAGGTCTTTTCCAAAGAGAAAAACAAACAATCACCTGAGAGCATAAAAGTGAAAGTGTTTGGCCTTGTGGCCGTAACCGTGGCTACAACACACTGGATGTCGTTACAAAATATTTTTGGAGAATTTTCAAGCTTTGTATGATCGAAGTGACAATTGCCAAATATACCTTGCTTAGAAGAGCTCTTCACCACTCAGTTTCATGAATTTGCACTGAGCGATAGGAAAGTAAGTGCTGACCACAGATGCCCTCCCTTTTTTTACACCACTGGTGGACAGAACACGAGGCATGTTCTGCTATCCGCTTTAATAGGGGGAACTTTTGTGCTTCCGATATTTTCCGCTATATGTCCGCTATATGGCGGACGGTAAGATAAGTGTCGCTAGTGTCGATAACAAGAACACGAAAATTCTTCTTGCGAAGCTGATAGCGTAATGTTCCGAACACGATTCCAAGCAGTAGCCGAAGCGGTGAAACATCCGCCCATTTAGTTTGAAGGTACCGTGTGCTACTATTACGAAGACCTAAAAACCTTTACCATCGGGAAAAGTGCATCAACCCGAAAGAGCATAATACTGAAACAAGCAAAATGCAAAAATTAAAACCCTGGCCACTACTGAATAGGCACATGGTTCGCAGACATCTGCTAGTTGAGAACCACTGGTCTAAAGTTTCTACATTTGTTTGAAGGACATTTTGCGAAGGATATAATGCCGATTTCGGTAGTGAATCTGATTTATTGTCAAATTTTAATAGAAATATTCTATAATTAAAATTGAAAAAAAAAAATATTTTTCTTAATTTGTATCCTGCGGCCCGCTTAAACCTGACGACAGTAATATTTGGCCCGGGTCATGTTTGAGTTTGACACCCCTGCCCTACACCATCTTATGGGTATAGGGTATAAAAACCGAAAGGAAATATACAGATGATGTATAAAGGGACGAAAAAAAATGCCATACGGTGGGAAGCAAACTGAATCTTTTTATTAATTGTATCATTAGTTTCGCTTTTGAAAATTGTGTTTTAAAGATACAGAGTTCCTGCGAGGCATGAGAGATCCCACAATTTATATGAAGCAGAATCATTTAGAATCGTAAAATGCTTAGTAAAGTTGCTAAATTTGACGTGTAGCACCCGCCCCTCTTCCGAAAAGCCAAGTGGGACAATTCGCTCAGTTATTTGCCAATGAAGTTTTTCTTTATAAAAGGGAACTCAACATATTTATTTTGACCAGGATTATGCACATCAATTGGACTTGCTTTCATGACCTCAAACTCTTGATAAAGAGAAGATCTACCTAATTGTCAAAGATAGGACGAAATTATAATTAAATTTTATGCAACAGATTGCATTTGATTTGACATCCGGAAATAAGGAAAACTCTCGTGTGGAAATATTAATGCCCAAAGGAACAATTTCCATCGCCAATATTTTGGAGTAGTCTTCGATAACTTTCGTCATCTTTTCACAGCAGTTCAAATTCAAATCCCCATAATAGCAGTCCTCCCTAATTTGTTTCCGGACATGCCTTTATCGGGATTTGGTTCCCCTGATTTGAGTAGCACTGACTTTATTCTTTAAGAATTCTCGAGATGACGCAAGAAAACGTCATATTTAAATTTTTAAGGATTTTTTAGAAAAATTTCATATCTTTCGTCGACGGCAGCGTTAGAAGGCAATACCAGTTTACTCAGCTACCCGGCACTGTCCTCAAGGATTCCTACTATCGCCCTGTAGCCGTCGACGTTTTCCAGTCAAGAGTACACTAATAAAAGAAGATTCACCTAACGCTTCCAAGAGGTTCTGCAGATAAGAATGGTGCAATATCAAAAGAGAAAATTAAGTAACTCTGAGGAGAGAATAGACAAAGGATCACCTCAAGACAGTTTCAGAGGCAGCATTTCCAGTCACAGCCTGCTCGCTCTACAGAAGGTAAACATTAATTTTGAAGAATTGGAGACCGAACACACTGTCAACTTTCCTGCTGAAGCAAACAACAAATCTTATTTAATCGGACAGACCAGCTTTTACGGACCCTACCGACTATCATAACCATTCCAGTGATTAATTTCAAAAAGGAGCAAGGTTAAGTTAGACAAGCTGAAAATACTATTGGATAAAATACATGTTATGTACCTACATTTGATCCGGTTTTAAACCGAACGGCCTAACCGTGTTGAAAAATAGCCGAAAAATCATAAAACCGGGTGGTGGGGCGGTTTTTGACATACCTACCTTAAAGAGGCTAAACAAAATTCTGCTTCCAGAACAAATTAAATTTCTTTGAAAAAAAATCTTCATTTGTTTATACATTTCGACTCGCGCTTTCAGTGCCCCTTAAAGACAGCTACCTCTCTCGCCGCTTGGATGGAAAATAGACGAAAAGAACAATGGATAGGTAATATCTTTTGAAGATGTCGAGAAAACATTGCTAGGCATGACAGGCCCTATATTCAACAGAAACTAGAGATATACCTACCATTATGGCGTTCCCATACTTTGCGAAGTTTGCCAAATCCAGCCCCAAAAAAATCGGTCAAATATCAAACCTGGCCCCACACGAGGTTCGTCGAACCGTGCGGAACAAATGATCAAAGTTTGGGGACAATATGCGCCCTAGACACAGGCGATTGGGGAATTTAACGAGCGTTATTTGCGCCTTGAATTCCCCCATCGCCTCTGTTCCTCCCAGGCGTGTGTTGTTTGTTTTCAATTTTGAACTTTTGAGTCGCGCGGTTTGGCGAACACCGATCAGTGTGGGCCGGCATGAGACTAACTTTGCCGAACCCTTTTCTCTCGGAAATAAAAGTAGATAAAATGCACATGCCGCAACAGGCATCATATTATTTTCCAATAAATTTCAACGATACACAAAACTTAAAATACGTTTTTTACTAATTTACCTCCAGCATTTCGCGCTACTCGGCCTGATACATATATGCATTACCCTTACATATGTGTACATACCTACATTATGTTTAGAAACTATGAAGCGAAGTTTTACTATTGCATTGCAAAGATCGAGCGATAAAAAGGGGAGCACAATAAAGAGCATTCCACAATATTTCCTATAGCCTGCAATTATTGCCCTGACACCTAAAGCCTTTTACCGTAATCCAATTGTATCCTGAATTATCCTCCCTCGAATTTAAACGGTCCGTTTTGTCCGACGGACAATAAATCACGGCACCTTTCCTCCATTCATTCAACCCCTCTTCGGACACATCGGTGGCCACCCAATCGCACCCTTCCTGTTGACTGGAGGTATTTTAACTGCCAGAACTCACCATGAGTACTGCAATAGTGTACACATTCCTATAAATTTGTATACGAATGAAAGGTCCTTGCAATCACCAGCGCAATTTTGCATTTCCTCCTTTACTGAATTTTCTTTTGTTTGTGCACCATCACCACTGGCATTTAGAATCGGAATTGAATTAACGTATTGAAGGGAGGCGCGGACCATACAATACACGAATGTAATGGAATGATTTCTTGAAAATATCTGGGGCGTCTGTCGCAATCTTCGTCGTCGTCTGGGTAAACACACACATGATATCCGGTCATGTCCTAACCACACTTTGTGTGATTTTCTCAACAATATTAACGATTTCTGGAAAAATTGTATCGTGTGCCTCAGGAAATTTACACCCCATCCCGCCTACATACTGTGGGGGTGGTGCGGCTGGCTTTCTCGAAACTGACATGACTCACTTCAACTAAATGGCGAAATTTTTCTTTCATGTTCCATACACACTTGTGATAAAATTCGGTCACCAGGGATATTAAGAATGTAATTCGTTCGTCCCGTGAACAAGAGGCGTCCTTCTTTCCGCACTCAATCTCGTGTCGTGTACCACACACAGCTCCACTGAAAGTGTACTGAAAACGCGCTCTATGCCAAGGGAAGAGTGTCAGTTATATCGTTAGAGAAGGGTCATCCTTGTGTTGTTTTGATTTTCATCTTTTGTTCTTGTAAAAATCATAGGGTGGATGGATGCTGCCTTGCCTGAGCCTCGGGCAACCCAGAGTCTGACATACACATACACCCCTGGGGGTGTTCTGTCCTTCATCATCAGTGAAATTCCGTTACACGCTCGGAATACTCAAGAGGTTACGAACGACTATGGAAAAAGTCAAGTTTTGAACACTTGGGCAAACTTCTCATTTCCAAAATCCCGTAAAGTGTGTTTTTAGCTGTTGGGATTTTTGGAGATGATATTTTGTAAGGCGGTGTTTACACTGTTTGGATGTTTTCGATATGGTTAGGTAAGTTTCATCACTAATGTAGTTAATTAACATGATTGTGATTTTTTTGTAACAATAGTTTTAAACATTAAATAAATTAGGAAAAACAAAAAAAAATGAATCATAGAAATTAAAGGATCGTCCCTAGAATAGGAATCCAGCGCCGATTTTTTCGAAAAGTGTTTAAGTCCATCACGTGCAGGAATTTAGATTTTCAGTCTTAAAATTTCCCATATGATAATTTCTTCAATTTTTTTTTTAATTTTTCCTGTCATTTATCATACTACTAACCTTAAACAGATACACTTCCAAAAAAAAATGTCATCTATCCTGCGACTGCACACTCTCAACGAGTAAAGCCATCGACAAAAGGACACTACATAGAATGTAGTGTCTTTCACTAAACAGCAGAAGTTGTGTTAAATTGGGATGTGGTCCGAAAAGCGACAAGCATCAATGTACATACTCCCACCAGCTCACCATCCGGCAGGAACACTGAACTAAAGTTATTTATTACCCAGGGGGTGGAATTTATTGATATATCAGACAGATTGGTAGCAGCTGCTCCTACCATGATAAGATGGTCCTTCTGGCAAAATTCGATTAGAAAATGGATTTGCATGAGTGCTCGCTCTGCTCTCACTCTCTCATCGCGTCTTGCTATGAATTTCATAGATACGCGATAATCCATGAAGATTATGCTATACATGATGAGGGGGAAAAATTAGAAATTTTTGCTCTTGATGATCATTATCCGTTTTTCTATGGCATAAACTTAAAGTGAGGATTAAAGGTAGTGACGGTTGAAAACAAAAGATAAATTGGATTGTACCTATACCTATATAAATACGACGAAAACTCCTGAAGCAGTGGCGTAGATAGCTTTTCGGGGAGGAGGGGGATCATTTTGTAAGGTTTATTTATACTTTTACGGTTATCAAATGTTGAATTTCAGAATAACAATTTCTGTGCTTATTACACTTTAACTTAGCAGTTCTTTTGGAGCAAATTTTTGTGCAAAATAGATAGCAATTTTGCCATACGAAAAAATTTTTTTTTTACTTCAATGAGTGAATCAACAGTATTTCAATTTTCCTACAAATTCTCGCTACTGTGATTAGAGTATCAGAGCTTTATATCGGGTTAGATCAGGGGTTCTTAAACTTTTCGGAGTCACAGAACACCTAGCTTCGCCGCTTTTCTGGCCGGAACACCTCAAAACATTAAAATAAATCATATAATTATTTGTCCAGAAATTGTGAAGACGAGAGTTCGTTGGGAATGCCCAGTATATGTGGATAAAGTACAGTTTTTGTGTTTTTAAACCAAAATTTTCCGATGACACAGAAATTCGAGAATACTTAGATATTTCTACAATTTTCAAACTTGTAGGAAACCGTAGCAGCTATATATATTAAGCTATAAGCAGGGTGTTCCGAACCCCTACGATAACTCGCTAACCAGTGTGTTCGGTACGAAAAAATATTAAAAAAAATCTGTTTCGTTTTTTGTAGTTATTTGTAATTCAAGAAAAATCGAAAAAAAAACTTTGCTGTAATTTTTCATCCACTGTAACTGCCAATCTTAATATTTCTCAAATTTTCTTTTGTCGCTGCAACAGCAACAAAATGCTCTATTACCTACACCACAACCCAAAATAATAACTGATTTGTTTTGTTTTAAGTTCAAATAACTGTACTGAAAAAAAATGCATCGGGCGCATTGTCTCTTAGTTTGCATAACGGTATGACGTTTGCCTAAGCTTATAAACGGCTGAGTGAACGCACCATGCCCCACAAGGAGTTACGACGGTACAGAGTGAGATATTAACGTAAGCTGTAGTGTTTCTATTGTATCTATACGCTTCTATTATACAATTAAAATTTGAGGAAGTGCTAAATTTTCTATTGCAGTTCTGAAAATGCTTTCACGTTTTTATGAAACACTACACAAGTTGAATAATTCCACCAAAAATTTTACTTTTGCTTTGTTTTACGCACCCAAAGTAATAACAAAAAATGTGTGACCGAAGGGGGGGGGATTGATCCCCTTAATCCCCCCCTTATCTACGCCACTGTCTGAAGATTGGCAAGATAAGATGATGTGATCAACAGTGTCAAATGCCTTTGTAAAGTCGGTGTAGGTACACAACCTAGACTTGACACTGATTGACGTTGTCCAAGGCCCGTGCCACAGTGTTAGTCAAAGAAAAGAGGAATAAAGCGAGCGATAAGAGTGCTAAAATATGTAATTGTTAAAAATGTTTCCACAGTATTAACACAGCTAAGATTATAAAAAAAAATACCGGCGTACAGAGGGATGCGCCCGCAATACGAGTTTTTTTTTTTTGAATTTTAATGCATATAGTGAATATTTTTTGTACATATATTTTATAAGCAATAAATGAGAATCGTGCATAACATTAATGAAATGCTTCCGGTAAATCTATTTTTGGATTGGTCTAAATAAACGCGTGCCAGAATGAAAGGCTAGCCACCTTTAATTAGACTACGGTTCTTAACCGGTGGTCCGCGGACCACTCGTGGTCCGTGAGGCGACTTTATGTGGCCCGCTAGGCGTTTGCTGTGATTCGCACATAATCCGATAGGGAAGATTGTCGAATTTCACGCAGCTCAAACTTTGAAGGATAGAAACGGAGCGGAGTTCTTTTTTGACAGAGCAAATAGTTCAGAATGTTCATTGAGAATTTTGATCGTTGTATTCGAATATGTGCTTTATTGATGAAAAAAATAAATAATTTAAAGTAGTTTTGGACGATGGAATGAAATATCGTCAAAATTTGTTTTTATTATCGACGGTCTTCCTAATAATGCAACTTCCACGGAAACATGAATTTCTTGATCAATAAAGCAATTTTCCCGACTGCGATATACTATGGCTGCCAGGCATACGAAAAATAGCGGAGTTGTACCTACGAAGAGTTCGGGAGTGTTGAAATTCGCGAAACTATTTTATTCTATTATACAATGTATAGGTACATATATACAACGAATTAAAGCTGGTGCCCAAACGAGTGATAATCGCAAAATAATTGCGCGAAGCAATGATAACAAGGACTCCTAGAGCTCGATAGGAATGTTTAGATAAGGCAGAATATCTACGAGTTTCCTAGACCGCGGAGGGCGTCATAGTTAAAGGTAAACGCTTTATAGGCACCAGTGGTGTAACGTTTTCCGAATTTTTTTGTGTTCGAAATTGGAGTGGGGACCCTGCACGTACGACTTTTTAACCGCAGGAATTATTGACGGAAATCGCATTTTATAATTTAACCCTTAACTACATTCGTGGGGGACTAGGTTCCCCCAAGATGAACATTTTTAGACTTATCTCAAATGTTTTAAATTTGATGCGGTTGAACTTTCGCGTATTCGTAGCACTGCCTAAGAGCTTGCAAACAGAGAAAAAGCGCTGGACTGCAGCTTATAGGTTAGAAGCTGTAAGCCCTTGGGGGACCTAGGTCCCCCACGAATGTACTTACGTAGGTAAATTTTTTTTTGAACTTCCGATATATTTGCATTTTTCTTCTTGTATTTTGCAGTTTTGAATAGAATTTGAGATTATAGTAAATAGAGAATATATTTTATTATTGCAATGGAAGCTAAATCATGACAACTTTTACAAAATTATACAATTTGATGGACAGGGGCCGGAGGTCGAACCATGTATGGTTTCGGATCATCAGAATCAAATGCAATCCCTATTTTTCGATATTTTGAGTTTAGAACAGTTTCTTAATTATTTAAAGAACTGCAGATAACTTGTAAGAATAACAGATGGCATCTGTTCTCGCAGAACGACTACCAATTTCTAAGGAAAAAATTCATTAAAAAAAGCCCCTTTTTTTCCGCTTGTGATTTTCAAGATTGTTAACTATATTTAAAATTATAGTTATATTTTTCATTCTTTATTGTGTAAACAACGTAAAAAACAGTTTAGCTTTTTGTGGAATCACATTTGAATTTTAGACTCGACGTTTGAACTAAGTACTGAAAGTGTACCATGCGAAATGGCCACTTTGTATAATTAAAGCTGCAAACTTTACATGCAGCTTTCAAATCTTTAAAAAATTATATTTTTGGATTTATTACACGTCTATGATTTCTTTTAGATTAGGAGTTGGCAGCATTTGCAAAATTAAATGTATTAAAAATCACATTTGGTAATGGGGGACCTAGGTCCCCCACGAGTGTAAATGTGTAGGCTGGAAATAGCGAGTGTAGCTGAGGGTTAAGACAAAAATATAAATTTGAATAAATATACTGGAGAACTTGTAAAGATCATCTACATGGCCTATCACTAAACTAAATAGAAGCTACTAAAAAGACACCTCCTCGAGAAGTGCGCCTACATATGCCTGTTTCGTATAACTGTCATTGATGCTAAGCCAGAAGTTTTTACCCTAAATCTGAGGATCAAGTTAGCTAGTTCTCAACTCTGACGACCCTGGCTAAGCTAAGTCGTTGGCGTAGGCAGTGCCGGATTAACCTCGTGGCAGAAGGTGGCAAATGCCACGGGCCCCGCGCCCTGAGGGGGCCCCGCGCTGGCCTTAAAAAACTTAATAATAACCAAATTGTAAAACCGAGTGATAATTCTACATATATAATATAGTCATACAGACACCCAATAAGTTTATGGTAATGGTAATATATGGTTAATATGGTAATAGTGCCTTTCGACTTACTGGATCATTTCCATATTTCCTAGAAATCAGACTATGACATGGATCATGGACCCCCAGATGGCTCCGCGAACAATTTCCCTAAAATTTCCCGTATGTCATTTTGTTTTTCAGGTGTTTTGTTTCTAATCTTTATTAAAGTTAATTATCTTAATAGTGTAGTTCCGAGGTGATTTCAGATTGCAAAGTGTGGTGGAGAAATTTTTTTTTTTGTTTCTTATGTTTTTTGGGGTGCTGAGCTCGAATCCGGAGCTTCCCACCAAAATTTCGTTGCGGAACAGGATCAAAACCGCGAAAAAACCCAAAATTTTCGGAGTTTTCCCGGTTTTTTGTTTATTACTCCGAAAGTGTACATTTCTCCGAAAACCTGTCCATGAAAATATTAGAGAAAACATAACTGCGGGTCCAACGCACCATTAATCATTAAAATGTGTTGAGCGGTATTGCTACAATTGATAGTCATTTTTTTGGCGTTTTTTGCAATTTTGACCCTGTTTTGCAACGAAATTTTGGTGGAAACTTACAGATTCAGGTTCTGCACTCCAAAATACACAATGTACAAGATTAATGCAACTTTTACGACCAAAAATGAAAAACCGTTCAATCTCAAATTTTTTTTCATAAAATAGAACTATATTAAAAATGGCAAATTTAAATTATCCACTGTAGTAATACCGCTCAACAGATTTTTAATATTTATGTCTCTTTGGACGCGCAATTATGTGCTCTCTAAAATATTCATGGAGAGTTTTTCGCAGAAATAAATAGTTGCAGAATTAGGGGGCGAATAACGGAAAAACAGCAAAAATTTTAGGGTTTTTCACGATTTTGACTCTGTTCCGCAACGAAATTTTGGTGGGAAGCTCCGGATTCGTAATCAGCAGCCCAAAAAACATAAGAAACAAAAAAAAAAATTGTCTCCACCACATTTTGCAATCTGATGTACTAGGTTTATCACGTAGTAACTACACTATAATACTTCTTGAGACTTTTTCAATTTCGTATTCAGAATATCGCGTTGGGGACTGATGACACAATCAGCTGTTACAGAAATGGGAAATTTTGATCTGTTTGGATTTTTTACTTTGCTTGGATTCGGCTGATATTGCGACTTCCCAATGTACGTCTTTCTTCCCTTAATTAGATGATAATTATGAGGGGAATATGTTCAATGATTTCAATTAAATTTACTCTAGATCGCGTGGTTCGGCACGAGTCGAGGTTTATTTTATGAGGAAGAGATTGATTAACCATATTAAAAATGAAACTCAAAGCTCCATGGACGAAACTCGGCGTAATTTATGCGAAATTCATCATCTACATTTTTTACTAGAAATAGCGTACGCAGCAAAGCTGTGTTATTCGATACAAAACCCTCTTCAGTAGACTTCACGATCCAATATAAAAGTAAGTCAACCAGTGGCGGAACAACTTGGCTTGGGGCCCTTCAGCCAGCTTCTTCAATGTCCCCCTTCTGACATATGAAAGTAGGTACTCCTTTTTTTTCCATTTAAACAAAATTTTTGTCGCCTTTTGCTGGCATGATTGTTAATGCTATGCTTTTTAGTATTTGGAAATACATAAGTTTAAAATCGTCTAAGAGAAATTGATGTGTACTCTTTTTTGTTGGAAATCTCAGTTTTGTAGAATTTTTTTTTCAATCACCACATCCATCAAGCTCGTTGACTCAACACGCCCAGGTCACTACTTTACGCAGCGGGGTAATTTTTCATACCTTGGCACAAGGTGACTATAAAACATAAATTTAGCAAAATTATGTCTAAACAGAATTATACATAACTGGGCCAACAACATACATATACAGCCAGGAAAGTCAAATGGGGATAAAAGAGGTCAACTATCACATACAATCATTCAAACAAAACACAAATTGCTCGTTTAGGGGCTAAGTCTTCAGTACATCGATGGACAATATTTTTTCGTCGGGACACTGTAGTGTCGCTATCGTTATCATCTTAAATGAACTAGTACTTATGATTTTATGGTAAAATTGGCTGATCAATTCGACTTAAATAAATACTAGTCAAAATGAAATTCTCAGTACAGTCTTAGCTCAGGAGAAGTTGGTCAGAGAGTGACAATACATTAAGTGTCACAGTCCAAGTGTATCATCCACAAAACACTCTAAATAATATTTCACACTGGATAATAGAAAAAGTAGATACATACGCTTAAAATTGTAGATATTTTACTTTAAGTAAGGAGGTTTTCACACTTAGGGCCAAATTACGTAATCTGTGCAAATTACTTAATTTGAGCTATCAAATTCCATACATTTTTTAATTCACCACACCTCAGATTACGTAATCAATCTGGTCAGATTAAGTACAAGTGTGAAAACCTCCTAAGATTATTGAATAGACCAAAATATAGATGTGAGTGTTAAATTTTGTGTTAGTTTTGGAACACGTTATTAATTGGACTAATCGAGGTTCCAGTGTAGGCCAGACATGATCACCTAATGCAAAGCTAGGGGGCCCCGCCATTGACTCTTGCCACGGGCCCCGCGCTTGCTTAATCCGGCACTGGGCGTAGGTATCCATGGCGAATTTCATCGATTGGAAAGGAATTTGGTAGAGTTCCTCCAAAGAAAAATGCGTCCTGTGGGAGAAACGACTGATCCCTTATATTTGGACAGAAGCGTTTAGCGGCATGCATATATTTCATGATCATATGATCTCTCCTTTTTGGAAGTCGAACCTTTATATCTCTTCAATATTTTCGTGACCGAAACCCTGAAAAGCTGATATTTAGACAAATCCCCACTCAATAAGGTATGAGACATTTTTTTCATAATTTACTGATTGCTCTGATGATAGTTGTTTAAAGCAATCACGAATAATATTCTTCCAAAGGTTCAACGTACATAATTCTAAGTTACGTAATTATGAGTATGCTAACGCACGGTCATATTACTGACTTTCACAATTGCCTTGTTGACGCTGCTTGTACTTTGTAACTGACCTAAATAGCGGTCATATTGCAAAGTGCAATGCTCGCCAATAAGCAATTGCGTAAAAATACTGCATTGTACTTTTGGAGGAATACTTTTCTTAGATCGGTTCATTGGCGCATAAATTGATTAGTCTTAGTCTTTGTTCAAAGCTCACTTCGCGAAGAAGTCGAATAAAAACCTTTTAACGAATAAAATCGCTTTTTTATTCATCCGTTCAAACAATAGTTTTATTGCAAAATTATGCCACTTGTAAAGTTGCGGCTCTCCAATATCCATAGTTCAATGCTTCGGAGTTTAAGTTTTCGCGTACACAAAATTAGTATTTTTTCTATTTACGCCGATTTTTGCCTTAAGTTAAAGTTAATACTTATGCTTAAGGTTAAAAGTGTTGACACAAAACAGGCTCCAAATTGACAAATTTAAAAATGATTTGGACGAATTTCCATTACAGATTGACGATTTTCCATGTTAAATTGACGAATTTAATTTAAAAGTATTGTGGACAAATTTCCGATACAAATTGACAATTCGTAAAATTGCCATGGAAATTAATCAACATTATTTTTTTAAATTCAGTCAGGATGCCACAGGAGCGTTTTCTTTATAAAGCCAACACAAACATTCATGGTGACATTGGGATTTCAAATTGTAAATCGAAAACTCGACTCCACAAAGCAAGGGGCCCCCCGCTTTAAGTTCGAACACAAAGATTTTCAAAAATGTTATGCCATACGGAATGTTTTGTCTCCATGTTAGATTCGGCAGCTGGTTTGCCTATTGTTTTGCAAACTAATAATTTATTTATTAGTAATAAAAATAAATGAACAAAAAGAACAGTTTCCCAAGGATATATTCTTTTTATTTTCCGCCTTAGGGGTCTCTGTGGCTACGCTAAGTGTAGAAAACTTTATTTTAGCTCGAATTCAATACAATTCAATTCACACTGCCCCTTAAGATCTGCAATTGGTAAAATCTATTCAAAGTATGTCGAAATCGAGCCAAAATTAACCCTAGTTTTCTGCACTTAAGGTACTAAAACTGTTAGAAATGATGGAGCTAGAATAAAATGATGTAAGAATGATATGATCATAAGACTATGCGCAAATTTTTATAAGATTCGTAGAAGCACCTCACTTTGGAAGAAGTTGGAGAAAATTGAGATGGAAAAATAGATGGTTTTTGGGTAAAATCACACAATTTTGACTTTGAAGCTCTGTAAAAACCAGACCTCTTATCCGATTTCAGTGTGGTTAGTTTTATTTTATAGGTTGTTGGCTGTTATAATCATTTTCTTTCGCTTCTCTAGCTCGGTCTAGCTTTGGAGATATTGAGCTTCAAGTTGTGCAAGAAAATGATTTTTTCAAAAATCTTTAAATGCCTGTGGCAGCTAAAGGGTTAAGCTAAGGGGTCTGTTCGGTACAACTCTTTTGCTGGAAATCACCTGAGGAATCATAATCCGGTGCATTTATGCGGCAGTTTCCGGACACCCTGAATAGATAGCTAACGCACTGAAGAAGGGAACACATTGCACATTGAAATACGTATATGCGAGAAAAAATAAATTTGTAGTTAGGAGCAGCTGTTTAATTTTTTAATTATAACATCAACTACAAGCATCAGAAGACGATATTTATTTGCACTACGAAGCCATGCTCCCGCATCCGCCAATAAAATTTTCTGAGTATATATTTTTATTTGCCCCCAAAGAATTTGGGATTCTTTTTCCCTAATTCCGCTTCTTTCCTATGTTCGTCAAATCGGGTTCTTCTCGCATTCAGGGCATGTTATCTCGTATATTCCGCTTTTTTCCTCCTTATTCAGCTTGTCCTTCGCGCTCCCTAACAGGGATTTCAATTGGTGTTTCCTACTGTGCCTACCGCCTTAAATTTAATTCCATATTTCCTCAATGCCTGCCTTATTTTCATCAGGTCTACCTCATAACAAATATGCTTCATATTTTTTTCAAAAATCTTGGAAAAATTATTAACTAGGACAAAAATAGGACAAATTAGGAAATCAAAATTCCATTTTGAACTCATAAAAATGCACTGAATATTAAAACCAGACATTGTACATCGAATTATAATTAATCAAGGGAACTCGGGAAGAAGAAATTCCTAAACTGACTGTGACTAATTCTAAAATCTACAGTAAAAACTACAATAGGCGAAATTAAAGAAAACGCTTTATGGGACCCAAAATAAATCGTTAAACATAATTTAATATTAAGTTTAGAATATATATTTTATGATTCGAGCAATTTTTTTGAATTACATATATCAACGTTAAGTTTTCATTTATTTCATTTCTAAATGTAATGTTTTATATTTTCGGCCAAATAACATTAAATTGAGAAAATTTGATTTGTAAATCAATTTACTTACAAAATTACTCAAAAATGATGTTTTTCCATCCTAAGTAAATTAAAGATTGAAAACCTATCAAATTTTATAAATATTTTGCGAAATGGCGATTTGTATGAGGCGTTAAAGTTGAGTGAAATACAAGAAAGTTTAAATTCATCTAAATTGGTCCAAAGCCCACGATCATATACTGCCAGTCGACTGCAGTTACGTATTGGCAATAAAACTATGCGTCCTGTTAAAGTGGCCCTGGGATAATAACATAAAGAAGCACCTCCAGTAGCAAATAACTAACCTTCATGTTCCTATACTAAAGAGCAAAAACCAAAAGTAAGTTTTCCCCAAAGTAGGACCTGTCCCCGACACTCTACCACTACGAATAGCACATAGGTACTTACAATAAATCACAGCCCTTAATCATCCTAAATACAAATCGGAAATCATATAATGTCATAAAAGGACAAAAGTGATTACCATCATACAGGCAAAAGTTTAATTATCTTCACCTCAATACTGTGAGGGTGGTTTCGTTATTGTCGTAGTTATACTGCTCCTGAATGCTTATTCACGTAGGCTACACACACACCTCGCTCTCTTGATGATAAATTACTTGCAATAATACGTCCGTTCTTATTGTGTAATCCCCAGACCGCTCCAGACGTATATAATACCCTCATCTCCTTAGTATAGTTGGCATTGCTCATTTCTTCGCTCCCGGCAAAGTATCATTTCTCTTCGGAATCCACACCGATTCCTATCCACACACAGCTCGTTTGATTGTTAAACGTATAGTACGGAAGTGGTTATGTATATCCTGGCAAGGATATATTATTTATATCCACACATCGAAATACATATTCGGTTTGTATACGAATGCATATTCATAGGAAGTTTGGCAAGAAGGACGAGTGACTATCTCTGACTTTTGTTAATAAGCTAAAGCTTTCCGTAGATTAAAAGTTTTGTGCTCACATTGTCTTAAGTTTGCCCGAAGTGGAGTTTCAACGTATATTTCGAGAGTTTTCGATGTAATCAACTGGATTTGAGAATAGGGCATGGGTTGCCAATTTCGAGCGTATTCCAGACAGTTTTGATTAAAAAAAATAGATACATCATGGGAATACAACACTAAAACGAAGGGTCTAATAAGGGGATTGTATATTATACAGGTTTTAATTCCCTCTTTAGTTACATTATCATTAGCATCCTTACCTGATCTATTAACGTACTGCGCTATTTAATCACTTCGAAAGAAGTTAACTCTTGTTTCTTCAAAACTGAAACAAATATTGATGAACTTTTCAGGATTTGTTTGAAATCATTTTCCTAAATTTTGACCACACTGAAACTTATTAAGTACTTACGCCATTCTATAGCACATATTCTTGTTTTTCATCCCTTCTTTCACTAACAATCCGAACTACACTTTGTGTTGTATGTGCCCTCATTCTCCTTCAAAAAAGCAACGCACAATTTTCCAGACAACGCGAAGTGAATATAAATTTAATGCGGCGTTCTTGCACTTTTCGAATTTTAGTATTCGTGAAAGATGGTGAAGATGCGAAAGTCATGACAACAATAAGAAATACGCCCGCATCCAATAAAATCAACAGACTTTGCCCATCTTTCATGGGGAGTTTCATACACCAGATTGGAAAGTTTGAATTTTGAGGAATAAAAAAGAAAAGTTTTTTTGTTGATTTTGCTTACGTAACAAGGAAAGTGTAGACGTCCCTAATCGAAGATAAAAGGAAGCTTGCAAACAATTTTTTTATATTTTAGTGGGCGGCAGAGATTATCGAAATTGCAGCAGTTGCAAATAATTGTAGAAAGAATATAGGCAGTGGTGTGCGGTGAAAATTTCAGGAAGAGAAATACTTTTTTGCTTTTAAATTATAATTTTTCACCTGATTCGCAACATTGATTTACATGATGTTATAATAATTTCAAATTGGTTGTTGAATTTTTAATTCCAGAGTCCACTTTTTCTTTCAACAAAAGCTCTGAAAGTCTCAATTTTTACATTACACTCTTTTTGTGCTTGAATTTGCAAACTACGCTTTTTACGGCATGCATTTTTCCTTATTCCATATTAACTTAAATGAACGCGTGTCGAAAAGATATTACTATTTCTTCAGTTTTTCAAAAACGCATTGTCGAATTACTTTTAGTACACTCTGTGACCGATAAGAAATGTTTTTCTAAGTGAAAATCATGGAGCAATCTTTTATGTTTGTACTTTATTCTTAAATAATTTTATTTTAATTCAATGTCCGAAAAGTCTAGGTTTGTATACATTCGATGCTAACGTGTATGGCGAACCTAAGTTCCAGTTGCGTATGCTTCGATGCCAAGACTAGAATGATGAATGCTGCTGATTCGTTTTCTGCCTTCTCTTTTATAATGTACGAGGGTGCGAGCCTGCTGACTGAGTATGTCGCATGCTGGTGATCGTCATGCTTGTACGGTGCGTGCTAGTGGGACGTTGTTTACGTGTAAGTTGCATGCGATAGCGGTGCTGTTGTGCAGGTAGGCCGGTAGTCAGCCGATTTTGGTGGACATGTATGGTGTGTTGGGAACATTGTTACAATCTCCATTATAATAGAAAATAGGAACACTTACTATCATCTGGTCATCCCTACTTTTTACTGTTATTATATTTTTTTAAGCCTTCCTTTCTAATTTGCATGCTAATGATATCGTATCCATCCTTCTACACCATTGAAATCGGTAATTAAATCCTCCTACATTTATCCTAATTGTGTTTTTAAAAAATGGCAAGCACACACCTTCGGTAAACTTTACATTACATTATTTCGTATTACCTCCAAAAAACAAAGGCTAAACTGAAAGCTCCTGTCCATCTTCTGACTAAAAAAAGACAAGGAAACGAATATCCTTGTCAAAGTAAAAAAAAGAATGAACATTGCCCTACCCTATTTTATATTCATTTCTGATGATTTTAATCAACTGCCACCTTTTTTCTGCCAGCCCTACCTCCACTGTACTTGCAAGGACCAACAAAATAGATGGAAATTAACAAAAAAAAAAACGAGAAACCTGACGAGCACACTGAGAGCAAAAAAAAAAGAAATTTGTTTTCGATTCACGTACCATATTTCCTCTTTTTTACGGAACGTAAAGGCAAAAATTATCAGACTCCGAATCTACTTAAGGACTTGACATACAGTCCAGTCGGGGAATAGGTAGGTACAGCGCCCGCTCTAGGACTTACGCCGCCCCGGGCAAGAGGACAAATTGCCGCCCCTTAGGTACTGTACCAAACAGATTGATCTAGATATCCATACTATCTAGATCAGTGGTTCCTAATCTTTTTCAGTTCTTGCGAGGTCTACTGATCCTGGCGCCACCCAAGAAAGTAGGTGTGAAAAATTGGCGTTGGCAAGGAATGATTTTAATTTTATAGGTTTATATTTCAGGATCTATTTTCGCATTTTAAATTGTTTGAAAATTTAGTTGTTAGGTCAGCCTATATTTTGTAACTACTGGAAATTTTTAGAAGTACATATTAGTTAAATTTCGTGATCTCCGCATGCTAAATTTCGTCGTAAGTTCGGCCGTCACCATGGCTTCAGTGATACGTCGAGCACGAAAAATTAAATCACCCGGAGCGACCAAAATCCGCAAGATTTTTTACCAAAGATTCATTCTATACATACAGAAACTAGCTGACTGGTGCGATTTTTTAGAGTCGCGACTGGTGAGTTTCGGAAGAAGATCGAGTCAGAATGGTTGTTGTTGAAGGAAACCATAATTCATAAACGGCACCAACCTTAGAGTTGTGCTCGCATCCCCCTTCCCTAATCTTCGCGCCTCCTTAGGGGGTGTGCCCCCAACTTGGGAATCACTGATCTGGATGTATAAATGGTTGTTGTAGAATCGATACAAAGAGGTTTTTCTTTTGAAGCAAGTGCTTGTACTCATGGTTGTTGCTCCAAAACAATTTACTGAGTGAAACCAGCTAACTTAAGAACATTCTTTTAAAAAACAAAACAAAAATTCATGATCGCATTGGGATTCAAACCACCGTTCAGCTATCATTCACACTATTAAGCACACCACCACGCACCACAGTTCGGCAAGGCTTTATAGAGTTTGTTTGGAGTTTCAAAATGTTGAAGCTTGATGTAAGAAATGGAGAATGCATGCGAAATTTCATTTTCCAGAAAAATACTCAATATATTTTTAGAAAACTCTGCCCTCAAAAATGTTGGCCCGAAATTGTGCTCATTTTCATTACTAACGCTCTGCAGTTGTTTTCCATAAATTCCTTAAAAACTTCAATTAGCCGGATTGCGTTAGGCTTTTCAATGTGCATGGCTTATTTTCATAAATTCGTCATCTCGAGAATTTTTAAAGAGAATAAGGTCGGAGCTAGTTAAATCGGCTAAGCCTATAGCCAAATTCCGAAAATAGCATGTCCAAACACAAATTAGGGAGCTCTGGCAATGTGTTCTCTGGTTCGATTCCTCATCTTGCTAAAATTAGATATCATCTTGCGGAAATCAAATCGCATGTAAATGAAACAATAATGTATTTCGTGCTATAATTTCGTCCTCAAAAAATTAGGGTTCATGCAAGGTCCTTAATTCTGGTGAAAAGAAAATGGGAACATTACGCTATCAGAAACACAAAAGTTCCCCCTATGAGAGCGGATAGCAGAACAAGCCAGAAAATGAAATGAATGTTAAATCGGGGAACGAAATTTACACATACAAGTAATTCTTCAGTTAGTATGTTTCTTTCTCCAAAGAATAACTTAGCCAGCGCATCACAGACGTATTGCGCGGCTTACTTAGCATTTTAAGATTCTAAATGCAGCACTTCGTATCACTGGTGGGCTCTTCGTAGCTTCGCAAGGAATATGCATTTTAAAAACACAACTTAAACTTTTATATCTTTATTTTATTTCGCCCCCTTTTTATTTTATTATTATGTATTTATTTTATTTCCACTTAATCGAAGTTGATATTAATTTTTTTCTTTCGGCTTTTTTAATCCTTGTTTTTTATTCGAGTGTTGGCCAAAAAGCCGCCCCTAAAATTTGGCGCCCCGGGCGACCGCCCGGCTTGCCCCCCCTTAGAGCGGGCGCTGGGTAGGTACTCGCTTCACTTTCTTTCTGTGCGAAAGTGAAATCAGATATCTTCGGATAATTTACACTCCGCAAAGTTATTCATTCCTGGAGCGAAAAGCGCGCGGCAATAAGGTGGTACGGCGATGCTAAGCGTAAGAACATTTCTACTATAGAAGGAGAGCCAACATCTGAATCAAAGAAAAAAGGAACAAACTCCTAAGGCTATGTTAGTGAACTCTATTTTTTTGATATAAAAAATAGCACAGAAGATAGAAAACGGATAAGAAGCAAAGTCGAGGTAACAAAATACAAATAAACGAATAGGGCGGAATGGGAGAAGAATTAACTACGACAATGATATCTTAAGAGAGTTGAACGAGAAAAAAAACGGTTGAAATCGTAAGGTAATTTGATTCAATTCAATGATATCGTTCAAATTACTTTTCAAGATGAGCGAACTTCTAACGCAAAATAAGAGGACGATTGTCAAGTTTTCAAACGGTTTTATCTTGTTGGAAATAAATCTTTCGGCGACTTTTCCGCCATTCAACATGACACGTTGAATTTATCATAAGTAAAAAACACAGTTTATTAAGAGTTAAAATGGCAAAGACTGTGAAAAAATTACCTGCAATTCTTCGCCATTAACGTGGACCCAGATAAATCTAACGGTAATTATATAAAAACCAAAAATCTCAAAAACAAAATACTTGACTAGTCCCTACTGTGATCATAAATGTACTTCAATTTGGGTTACACTATCCTAAAATATTAAATAAATATTTACGAAAAAGCCTTAAACATGATTTTCCCACAATCTTATTTATTAATTTTCAAATACGCTTCGAACCCCTCAGAGTTTACTCTATAAATTTCAATTCGCTTCCTATCATCGCATCTGAGTTTTCTCAAGCGTATGCAAACAATCGAAATTTATCAGTTAATAACATTTGTCTACTTCCACAAAGATCATTCAATCAATATATTATCCGGTCGTCATTAAATCCACTAAGCAGTGCGACACCCTCGAAGGTCCTTTCATCAGCCAACCGAAAATATACTGTGAAATCGTATCGAACCTTTTCACATTTCGTCGTAGCGTCGCCGCGTCGTCAGTCGATTCATCCACCTTACCTTTATAAAGTTTCGAAATAGAAAAGAATCCAATATGCTAGCGATAACAAAGATTCGTTTTATTTAAACATTCTCATTAAAATTCACCCTCATGCTTTTCGCGGACGCATAACATTGAACTGTAGGTATACACTTACACCTACGCTTTTTCTTTGTATGGGGGTGTCGGCACTGTTGAACGCGGGGTGAACAAGGAATATATTGGTAATAGGGCGAATACAGTGAAGTTCCTTTAAGCGGATGCCTTGAAGCAAAGTACGCGTGGAACTCAGGCGTCATCGCCGCCATCGGCAATTCCGACGCCGTATATCCTGCAACGAATGGAAAACGCAAAACACGACTCTTGATATGCAAACACCTGGAATAACAATGCACCTCTTGGACGATTGTTGTTGTAGCAAAAGGTGAAATACAACAGCAGCAAGTGGGTTCGGGTTCACGTATTTATGCAAGCTGGAATAATGTTGTGTTCGGAATAGCATTAAAGAAGGACGAAATGGATTCTACGTGCATTCGGCGGTAAAGGACGTCGCATGGTTTGTTTGCTTTGAAGTTCACGAGTGGCGTGTAATGCAATTCGTATTTGAATGTTTATGTTGAATTCTAAAAATAATAAACGGAGACTATTAGGTGAATTAATTATGTATACATTACATACATATATTTTCATTTTATGCAAATACAGATATTTTCACTATCATGTGTCCATTGTTTATAATTTGAATCATTGGCGTAGCCACGGGGAGGCAGAGACGGCAGGAACTGTAGCAACTGTTAGTAAAAAGGCTCAGAAGTGCCGATATATGGCCCATCACCATCACTAAGTCAAAATTTTAAGAAAGGACGGTCGAGAATGATTTTCGACACCATTTAACGAAAAATTGTCCCCGCACCTGCTTAGACTTTTACTCGTGATTCTGATTTGATTACATTCAACTGTCCTCCAATTTCAGCTTTTTAGACTGTAGTTCGTCTATAGTCAGTGCTATTTTTGTCTCTGGGACTGCATATTCTACTTGCGATTTAAACGAAATAGACCAAGAGATCAGTTTGTTTCGTCTGTCACTGTTAAAATAAATCTTGATAAAATAACTTGAGAGACACGGAAATATGAGACTCGTTCTTTACAAGATCCATAACTAGGCAAAGCTGTTGTATACCATTTGTCACTAAAATCCCTTTCAGATGGAATGAAGTTAAATTCCCCCACCTTCCCGGAGAGACCTTTATGTGACGGTTAAAATTGTGTACTGCAGTTCAGAAGCCATGAAATGAAACTCTTAAAAATATGGGATTCTCGCAAAAGAAAAAAGAGTCTTCCTAAGGGAAGGATTTCTATTTCTGATCTAATTATGTTATCGATTCATGATGCTCACACGTAGGTATCCCAGTTCCGGATTACAAATATTTTAGTTTTCCAGACTACAGTCTCAGCAGCACAAAATTTTGTGTAGTGCCTGGAATCAAACTCGTATTTTTACGCCTGCAAGCATGTTAAAGGGCAGGGATTTTTTTTATTGGCTTTAAATTGTGATGCATTTTGATAACGAGCTTGTTTTAATTCATCCTAGTTACGTGTGTTCGCCCCAATCCAGGATGCCCAATCACAATCAATCAATCTGTAATCTGCCTTCAAAAGTTAGGACTGTTCGTGATGCAGATCAGCTAGAAGAATTCATTCCAAAAGGCCTACTGGCGGCGATTAATTAGGGTACACTAGGAGTAGAAATCTATCACACTCTGTGGTTCACTTGGTTGAGTCGCACTCTACGATGCTAGTAATCTAGAGGTCCGGGCGGAGATCGCTTCATGGTTGGAAACTGCCGCATATACGCACCAGATTGTGAATCCTCATGTGATTTCCAGCAAAAAAGTTGTACGGAACATACCCCCATAACACTTTACTTGCCACAGGCATGTGCAGATTTTTGAAAAAAAAAATCATTTTCTTGTTCAACTTTAACCTCAATATGTCCAAAGCTAGAGTAGCTCGTCAGGCTAGATGATTATTACAGCAAACAAATTTACCTAAAAAATAAAACTAACTACACTAAAATCCGATAAGAGGTTTGGATTTTACAGAACTTCAAAGTCAAATTTTTGAGATTTGACGCAAAAACAATTTTTTTCCAGCTCAATTCTCTCCAATTTCTGCCAAGGTATGGTGCTTGTACGCGCATAGTTTTGCAATCATATCTGCCTTACATCATTTTATTCTAACTCTACTATCTCTAACAGTTGATACGTTAAGTGTAGAAAACTGGGTTTAATTTTAGCACAATTTCAATTCAATTCAAACTGCTCCTAAAGTTCTGCTATTCGGTAAAATTTATTCAAATTAAGTGAAAATCAACAATTGCCACAAGGAGTTACGGTACAGAGAAGAAGAAGAAGAAGTAGAAAGCACCTTCCTAACGCATTAGCTTTACTTTAAGCAATAACAGGAAACAAGAATATCATAATTTTGCATGTGCTAATTAGCCATAGGTGTATAATGACGATAAATGATTTTGCCAATTTCGACTGTTTTCAGAACATCAAATATACGGAAATACACCCATGCCTACTTAGGACATGCAAAATTATGATATATGTACTTTTTCGTATACGGTAAGCAAGCGAATTCTTATATGGAATGTCAAATTATGTCATACTATTTCCAACGACATGCTAAAACTCTCTATTGTCTTTGTCATAACGATCCTTAACCCATTTCTTCCCAGCGTTGCGTATACGCAACACGAAGTTTGACCTATGTAAACACCACCAAATTTAAATTGAAATGGAAAAGGAATCATGTAATTTTTAATGGACATTTCTTGGCTCGATTTCTGCATATTTGTTATAGCAAATCACCCATTGGGTCCTTAAGGATATAAGAGAAAGTAATACTATGTTTTTTAGGACATTTTTCGTCATAATTTTAAAAATATTTAAATATCTTAAAATCAATATCCAAATGCACTTTGTATACGAAAAACAATTGCTAATTATTTAATTCCACTTGATTTTGGAAAAAGGTTGGTCCTTGCTGCAGGAGCATGTGTTAAACATAGGTGATGCGTTCACGCAACGTTGGGAGTTTCCCGGTACAGTAACACTGGAGCAAACGCATAAAGAGCAAAACATTTTCTTGCTATGTAACGCAGGTTTCGCATCAGCAATATCTTAAAATGAGTTCTAAATACCTCACTATCAACGAGACACATGTGACTCATGGTATTCATATCCAGCACTCTTTTGTGAGTCACATGTGTCTCATTGAAAAAAGGAAAACGATAAAAGAAGTTGCGGGACAATGACAGTTGGATACAATTGTCAGTTGGTCTAAAGCAATTTTCCAAATACATATTTCATGATTGTGTCGAGATTTCCAAAAATATTTCAAGGAGTCCTACAGTGGGTAAAGCGGGCTTTTGTAGTGAATGTATATGTACCCTGAAAAGTCTATGAAATTATTGGTACAATCTTATCACTCCACGGTATGGTCTGAAGTCAACAAGTATGGGATCAAAAACCTTTTCCATTTAAGGACAGTTTTGTTAGAACAGAGCTACTAAGCAAATGTTTGCTAAACTTTTGTGTAGTAAATTGTTCTCTTGCACTGGATGCAAGAACATATTTATTTCTAGTCAACTTACTATTTACTTTTGTCACAAGGAATAGTGAAACAATCCGGAATTGCTAAAAGGTGGTAAGACAGACTTCCCGGCGATAATTGTGGATAGCAGTCTACATGTTCAGCAGTTCCCCTCTATGTATTTTGGCTGTTGATTTAAGCACCTAAATTGTAATATGCCTGTTCAAATCTGAAATAGAAACTATCAAAAACAAGCGAAATCCGGGACAAAGTTACTATGAATTACCACCAGACGCTAACGGCAAAGTACGGCCGACCTCCATTATATTACAAATGGTCAGTTACTCGTACATCTTATCTAATAGTTAGCCTTTGCGTATAGAGAAGATTCACACAATTTTCAGAAAGCTTTACATTATATTGAAAAGAAAATAGTGTGCGTCTTATCTATATGACATGACCAACCACTAGATAAGGTGTACGAAAATCCCGCCCAAAATGTCATCTATATCGCTATAGTGAGGGTTTCAGGATTTTATCACTAAATTTATTATTCGCCATATAAATCAACAATTTTTTGCAACACAGAAGCTTAAAATTTAAATTTTCGTTTACATTTTTTTTACGAAGAAACTCCCAACGTTGCGTCAACGCAATATCACGTTGGGAGCCACTGGTAACACTTACTGAAATTTTTCAAATTTTTTTTTCTTAATTGTATTGTATTTGATTGGAATTTACCAAAAAACTTCATAGTTTCAGCGTATTTTTATCCTTGGGAAGAAATGGGTTAAGATTCTAAATTGGTTCAATAAAGTAACTCATTTGAGCACATACACTCTTTATAATGGGCTTGATCACTAGAAGTTTCTTATGTTTTAACCAAACAACACAAACAACCAGATTTAATTCCCCCTTCTCCTCTGTCCCTCCAAGAAGCAGTGGTGTATTAAGAAAATTCTCAAAGGGCGATAGGGGGGCACAGAGTACGGGACTAACATGGTACATAAAGTTTTGGAGTGGGGATACCCGTTAGTGTAGTTCGATGGAGCCTGAAACCGAAAATGAAATTTTACTAATTCGCATTTGGCTATGGAATTAATACAATGACCATATGACATAACGAAAGTTATGCTATGCTCTGCTTAGTTTTAAAAGGAACGCAGATGAAAAACTGATAAAACAAATTTTTGCCGAGATGGGCTTGTCCACGGGCTTGAATTCTTTGTATGTTTTGTCAAAAATGTAGTAACAGATTCCATAAGATCGTAACAAGTGCCGAATACTATTTTACAAGTACAATCCAGAATCCTAGGAACTATCCGCGGCATAGAGCCGGGAAGTGATCAATCGATTAATTAAAATGAGACAACAAAAGTAAGCAGAAAGGTATATGATTGCATGTTACATATTTCCATATTTACTACACTAGCTTTGTTTTAACCGTAGAAATTCGAAAATGTATGCTAAAAATGTTTCCCCACCAAAACACTTCAATTTTGAGCATTTTAGAAAACTCACCGGTGAAAAATGTTGTTTTACAAATGGTGTCACTTTGCGGTTCTATCGCTGAACTTTTGGATTCGTTTTCAGAATAATGCCCTCAATTCTTTGCAACAAATCCGCTTCAATTTGCCACTGGCTGTGTCGTACTGGCAAGGTGGCAGTTTTCAATCCATTTCTTTGTTGAAAGCGTTTTATTATTATACGAGTACTTGGTGAAATGAGTAGTATGATGATTGAACACCGTTCAGCCATAGTTTTGCCGTCATTTCAGTATGCATACGATATTGAAGAGTTCCATCTCTCGCGTAACATTACATTGAATTGTGTGAACAAATATCGAATAAGCGGTTTGAGCAGAATGGGGTAATCTTCGGCTAGAAGGGTAACATAACTATAATTGGAAAAAGGCCAATTTTGTAACGTTAACCAAGGACAGCTACGTTACCACGTTAGAACAATCGTCTTGTCAGCTCTTTATGCCGATCACAAATACATAACAGAAAGAGAAGCTGGTTTAAGCCGTCCCAGCAGACCCAGCAGCCTCAACGCGAATTTACAGCCAAATTAAAATACAGAATATATAATATAATATAAATACAATATCAACATAAGGGTTACTTCACACATTACCAGAGTTTCAATAGCAGTCCTTGTTTCCGAACAGATTCATGTCGAGATTGGGCAACGTTTCATGACCACCTCGTTGCTCCGACATAACCACAGCTGCTACTTATTCTCTCAGGGTTCTTGCTCTTTAAACCATGCGTCTATGAAAATAAGCTCAACCCGTTGTAAAAACTGAAAGGGTCCATCAGGTAGGAGATAGGACGAATTGAGAAGATGATCTGATGAGAATGTTTCGAAAAATGATTCCAAAAGTTTAGTAGTGGAAACGCTCAATACAGTGGCGTAGATAGCTTTTCGGAGAAGAGGGGGATCATTTTGCAAGATTGATTA
>CATIXY010000037.1:0-53460 GCA_949715475.1 Microchrysa polita
TGCCTCGGGGAGGAATACCAGAGAGAAATTGATTCAGTTCACTGTTTTAACTAAATAGTCAATTCCTCATTTAAATTTTTAATATTTTTTTGGAGGACACTTAACCAAATTTACCCCAAAAATACATTTATTTTATTAACTATAAAATCCGTAGTAACCAAATAAAAATAATTCAACAAACTAGTTATTACACTTTCATTCAACAACGTTTTATTGAAGTCGAAAATCCGCCTTACTTAATTCTACACAATAAATTTTTTCAACACTATATTAAGGCCCGTATTAACCCTTTCATTTACATTGTAAACTGCAGTTTACATTAACTTTAAAACACTTTTTCTATGTTTTGGTTTACTTTAAATAAAAATGAGTGACATACACTAAAACTTACATATATAACAGCTTTCGACATTTCGTTAATGCATATGGATTGAAATTTTTATGAACGCATTTAGAATTAAGGCCGTCAGGTTGCTTTCGTCGATTGTGACAAGTGGTGAATTGCTCCTCTCCTACATAATTCTAGGTGCAAAATCCATCCGTGAAAAACATATACCGTTATTCGCCAATAACAAAAGATTCATTTGCCAGAATTTTCTATGACAAAAATTTAATAGGGCGGCATAGGGGAACGTTGGAAGCTATGTAAACTGTGGTTTACATTGGGCATTTATGGAATGATATTGTTGCCAGTATTGGAATGAATCCGATATGAAAAAGATGAACTAGGCGGAAAAAAGTAGCATAAAACCTTTCAGATGTTGAATATTGAATATTGGGGTATATTCCGGATTAAATGGGACCAATGCCCAGATTATCGAATTGTCCGGATTTCCAAAATACACCGATAAAGACTCCACCCTCGTCTATAATATATCATTTATGCTAAAATTCTAACTAAATTTAATAAATTTAGCACCAGTAGATTCGATCAGAAAAACTTATAGTTTAACCAGTTTTCATAAATTTAATTTAATTTAAAAATTTTAACTTAATTTTCAACTTTACTGATAAATGGCCCTAAATCCAGATTTATCAAACAAATAATCCGGATTTTGAGGTCCGGATTGGTCGGATTTTACATATTGGTTTCTAAATATAGCTCCAGTAAATGGGTAGGACCTTAGTCTAACTCATCGAGAACATTTTTTTTATCGTTTCCGTAATAAAAAAAATAAATAACTTATATTGCCGTCAACTATTGGTATTTGAAAAAGTTTCCACTCAATCCCAATGTAAACTGCAGTTTACATACTATTATTTTCCCAAACCCATAATTTTTTTTTTCCTCTTTTTCATTGAAAATGTATTATTAGACACAAATAAAGACGAAATAATACCAATATTATTTTTTGCCCGAAGGAATTTAATTTGGGAATGAAAGGGTTAATGAACATTCCTTAACTCAAGGAGACCTTGAGTCGACGATGCCGAAATTCAATAAATGAAATGCCATTTTCCATACTTTTTCATAGAAATCACTTATATTCACGAGTCAATGCATCCTTGATTTAAGGAGAAACTCAAGGAGACCTTGAAATTTTCTATAGTTAACTTCACTTGAAGTCAAGGTAGCTACCCACCTTCCTTGAAATATAATATTTCAAGTCTATTGAAAACTTAAGGTCTCCTTGAGTTTCGCCTTAAATCAAGGATGCATTGACTCCTGAATATAAATTATTTCAATTAAAAAGTATGGGAAATGACATTTAATTTATTGAATTTTGGCATCCTTGACTCAAGGTCTCCTTGAGTTAAGGAATGTTCATAAATACGGGCCTTATAGTCTAAGAAAATTGAACCAAAATATGGCTATCGAACGGCAAAAACCATACATCGGAAATTTATTTGGATTAATCTGGGGATGGTACCCAGATTATGGCATTAAAAGTCCCAACCGATTGGGGGTCCGCAACCTTAAAAACAAGGGGGAAAAGCGGGCATTTTTTCCGTTTTTCGCGATTATTTAAAAAACGGTAAGAGAGGCAGAAAAATTGCCTGAGGACGAAAAAACTACATAAAATTAAGTTAAGTGCTAAATTTTGGTTTGTTGCGATTGGAGGTCATAGTAACCCCACCTACCAAAAATCTGCTTATTCGGATGAAAACTAAGGGTACCTCCCATACAAAGTGACCCAAGACAACTTTGTTCTACAGTTTATAAGATGAGTAGTATGTACGTACACTGAAAAAATTGGGCTATCTAAAATTAAGAAACTCTTTTCTCATTTGCAAAATTCCCGAGTTTATACAAAAATTCTCAAAATGTGAAAATTTCTCTTTGAATTGATCCCATTTTCAAGACATTTTTTTGAGAAATACGAAGTAGATTCAAGCCTAAACCATTATTCTTAATTCAAGCAAAAAAATGCTTTACGCTAGATTTTTTTGACATTTTCCATGTAAAGCTTTATTTTAGCTTTAGCTTATATTGGGGCGTTGTAGTAGATTAGTCGGAAGTGTCTCTGGTTCAGTGAGTAGCGCGTTTGACTGGGAATAATGGGGTTATGGATTCGATGTTGTTTTATATTTTTGTTCAGATTCTCTTGTCTTTTTCATAAGAAAAGTTTGCTTGAATCAAGGTTACTTTTCCTTAAAGCGCTGCTATTGGCATTTCACTTGGATCAGTGTGTCTAATTCTCAAATGAAGAGAAATATTTCTTGGCTGTTTTTTGTTGTCTTTTTTTCTTGATTTGAGCCATATTTTCTTTACTTTAGCAGGCGATTTGGTTCAGTGTAGAACAAATTCCTGATGGATCAATTTGTATGAAAGATACCCTTAGTTTTTATCTGAATGAGTTTGGTCGGTGGGGTGACTATGACCTCCAATCTTAACAAACGAAAATTTAGCACTCTGCTCCAATTTTGGTGGGGAGTTATGGACATGCAGTTTTGACAAATTCAAATGGGGGGATAATGGGGGTCCTTGACCGGAGCGATTCAATGTTTACCTTAAAATGATCTTGAACTTATTGTGAATACTTATACAAAATTTTACGGCTGAACTAGTATTATTTCAAATGTTATGGAGCTTTTAAAAAGGTCTAAAATGAATATATTCTATTTTTTGTTCTAGTCTAACGCCGAAATATTCATTAAAACTATAATGTGTTATATATCACTACAAAGGTAATTTTATGTAGTTTTCGTCCCCAGACAATTTTTCTGTATATCTTACCGTTTTTTAAATAATCGCGAAAAACCTAAAAAAAAATGCCCCCCCCCCCCTTTTTTAAGGTTGCGGACCCCCAATCCGTTGGGAGTTTTAACCCTTTCATTCCCAAATTAAATTCCTTCGGGCAAAAAATAATATTGTTATTATTTCGTCTTTATTTGTGTCTAATAATACATTTTCAATGCAAAAACGAAAAAAAATTATGGGTTTGGGAAATAATAGTATGTAAACTGCAGTTTAAATTGGGATTGAGTGGAAACTTTTCCAAATACAAATAGTTGGCGGCAATATGAGTTATTTATTTTCTTATTACGGAAACGATGAAAGAAATTTTCTCGATGAATAAGACTAAGGTCTCACACATTTACTGGAGCTATGTTTAGAAACCAATAGTGTAAAATCCGGCCAATCCGGACCTCAAAATCCAGATTATTTGTTTGATAATCCGGATTTAGGGCCATTTATCAGTAAAGTTCAAAATTAAATTAGAGTTTTGAAATTTAATTAAATTTATAAAAACTGGCAAAACTATAAGTTTTCTGATCGAATCTACTGGTTCTAAATTTATTAAATTTAGTTAGAATTTTAGCATAAATGATATATTATAGACGAGGTTGGAGTCTTTATCGGTGCATTTTGGAAATCCGGACAATTCGATAATCTAGGTATTGGTCCCAATTAATCCGGAATATACCCCAATAAGTCGAAATCTCTCAACTTTCACCATCTGAAAGGTTTTATGCTACTTTTTTCCGCCTAGTTCCTCTTTTTCTTATCGGATATTCATTCCAATACCGGCAACAATATCATTCCATAAATGCCCAATGTAAACCACAGTTTACATAGCTTTCAACGTCCCCCAATGCCGCCCTATTAAATTCTTGTCACAGAAAATTCTGGCAAATGAATCTTTTGTTGTTGGGGAATAACGGTATATTTTTTTCACGGATGGATTTTTCATCTAGAGTTATGTAGGAGGGGAGCAATTCACCACTTGTCACAATCGAAGAAAACAACGTGACGGCCTTAATTCTAAATGCGTTCATAAAAATTTCAATCCATATGCATTAACTAAATGCCGTTATATGTAAGTTTTAGTGTATGTCACTCGTTTTTATTTAAAGTAAACCAAAACATGGAAAAAGTGTTGTAAAGTTGATGTAAACTGCAGTTTACAATGGGAATGAACGGGTTAATGCCATAATCTGGGGACCATCCCCAACCATAATCCAAAAAAAATTCCGATGTAGGATTTTTGCCGACCAAATATGTCATTTTTCTTAGACTATTAGTGCATTCTGATTGCATGATCTACACTCTAATTCGATGTCAGATATTAACAACTGCAATGGGGTTTTTTCAAGTGACAAACGTAAAGTAAAGTAAATTGGAACAACTCTGATATCCGAAATTTCACTGGCCTATGATATAACTGCTCAAAACAGAATTAATTTATGCTATAAAATTATTTTTTAATAAACATTTTTTTTCTTAAATTTCTGTACCAACTGATCAAATTTACACAAATATACTGTTGTGTTTCATTTATCATTTAGTGTATACACTATAGCTTAAAATCTTTGTATTTAATTGGCTGTACTGTGAGCTCTGAGTTTATCATTCTTGTATCGATCAGTCTTTCATTAAAGAAAACGAAAGATTTAAGCCAGAAACTTTAGATTATTTGGTTATATCTTTGCTCTTTTATGTGTGTCTATGTAAAATTTGTCATGGTATTAGTCTCACCTTGTAAGTTCCGTATTCTGAATTGTTGCTGAACAGTCTTTTTGTAAAAACTGAGAGTTCACATAAACTTACGCATTTAATTCAAAACTTTTTTGCTTAAATACAAAAAAGAAAATATTCCATGAGGATATTATAAAGATTTGTAAACTCTGTTATCTGATATACATGTTCCTCTGTAAGCCATAAACATATTTGAAATTTCAGGAGAGACAGCGAATAGAAATTCGAAACACTTCAGAGTCGCCGGAAAATGAAACAAAAGCAATTTTCCAGAAAAGATTTATTAGGCTGCAAGTCACAAGAGAGAGAGTTATATTGTATACATCGACAAAAATATAATATTGTCTTGTAGACAATATCCACGCCTTCGCGGTTTCCTTCGAAGTCCAGCGTTACCTACACGTTGAAAATGTTCAAAATATTACCACAATGCCACCAAGGGGCCATATCCATTTACACCGACACCTCGATCTTATCGGACATTTTATAGAAGTATATCACATTTTTTTCCTCTATCATCTCGTGAACAGTTCAATAGGTTGCATCACATATACACTCACTGGACCTTGGACAAAATTGCAGAGGTGCTGATTTATTGGCTTATTCAGATATAACGTTGGTGTTCTTAATCCCGCTACGTATCTATGCATGCTTGTTAAATCGAGTTTTTCTTCTTTTCACTAGAGAGAAAATCAATTTTACACACCGATTCAGGTGCTTTTTTGTTCTGACTGAAAAGTGCATAGAAAAGCAGGACAGCTTAGTAGTTTTTTTCGCGTACTGTCGCGAAATGGTGTATTTAAGAGAAAATCTTCTATCTTTTAGCGTATATGTTAGGGCCCAAACAAAACTGGATACAGTGGTTAGAAATATAGAAAAACATATTTAACCCTTATGTGCTCTTATTTCTCATAGTAATTTTGATTTTTACAAGAGCACTCTCAAAATGTTATGTTTAATATATTTAACTCTCAAAGGCAGCTTTAGCCTGGTATGACGAACTATACCTAACTGATTGGGATCGGTTAAAATGCGGTCAACATATTATTCTCGAATAAATGAAACACCTTTATATTGAGTTCGCTGTTTTATTAAAGATTTAAAAATTTGAATGCATTTCGGACGGTCTTCAGCAACACGACTAAAAATTATTGCGTGGAAATTGTCAAAGAGTTGGGGTTGATTAACTAGTTAAAGTGTGCAACAAAAAAAAATGTTCATTAAAATTTAAAAAAAAATTAAAAATATGAAATGTCAAAAGCCAAAAAAGAACATAGGAAAAGCAACAAAGTTTAAGTAAAATTATAAGAGAAAGTCAAGAAATAAGAAGGAAGCAAAAGCAACGATGTCAAATAAATAACTCAACATTCAACAATTAAACAAAATGACTAGAAAGAGATAATAATGAACTATGATGTACGTAAGATATAACAAATTTCAAAAAATCAAATCAAATCATATATAGGTATATTAACGTTGTCTGAAGCTTGTAATGCATTCAAGGAAGCATCTCCGACCATATAAAAAGTAAACATAAATGATCAGCATGACTTGGGCGATGTCCGTCTGTCTGTCCGTCTGTTGCGACGCGGTTTACTCGGCCAATTTTAAATCTATGAAGCTGAAATTTTGTACAAATGCTCATTTTGCTGCAGGCAGCTGGTATGTTTGAATCGGTAAAATCGGACGATGGGGTCACGGGGCTGCCATACAAACCCAACCACCCCTATTAGGTTCTTATAAGAAATTTTTTTTTTTCATTTGTGCACGAATTTCAACCGAATTGCGCACAAATGTATTTCTATTGATGACACAAAACATATGTAAGAATGGATCACATCGGACCATGGGGTCATGGGGCTGCCATACAAACCTAAGAAAACTTTTTTATTTGTGCACCAATTTCAACCAAATCTCACAAAAATGTGTGTCTATTGATGACACAAAACAGGTGTAAGAATGGATCAAATTGGACCATGGGGTCGTGGGGCTGCTATATAAACCCAACCCCCAATTTTGGTTTTTCCAAGAAAAATTTTTTACACCAATTTAACAAAACCTTAGTGCCGCAATGGTTTGGGGCTTATTATAATAAAACCTTTCTTTTAAGCATCGTCAGGTCAGTTTATTGAAATAATTCTTGTCCCGAAGAGATCAGACAAAATATCCATTGTGGTTTAATCGGTATGAAAAGGTGCTCCGTCCGTCCGTCCGTTTGGCCTGTTCGAGCAAGGTGACGGACCCAAGTGTTCAACATTTCTCGATAACGCCCTCTATCAACCGTCAGTGCTTCGCCACGCGCATTTAAAACAAAAGACTGGACCGATTATGTGTCCTGTGATGTGATCAGGCATCAAGCTTTCACTGAAACAAAAGACGTCGTAAATAGCATGTAAAGCTACTTCAATTTAACGAAAAACTACATTAAAAAACCTCCAAAACAGTAGTTCGTTACGCCAATGAAACTAGTTTCGTTAAAATTTCTAGTACGAAAACATTTCTTACTCTATATGAAAACTTTCGTTGGTATTGCGTTAAATAATTCGTATGATTGACGATTTGATTTCTTAAAATTGAAGAACATTATACTTCACTGAACGAAAAAAAACGTAAATACAATGAAAAAGTTCATTGTATATATGAAACATTCATTATTTTCATTTTTTATTATGTTCATTGCTGCTATGTATTGATGTACATAGAAAATATAAATTGAACCTTTTTTTTATTAAAAAAAAAACTGACGCAGTCCATTATTGAAAACCTAGCTCTATAAGTGTTGACGACGTTTATTTTACTGCTGCTCTGCTCTGAAAAGCATCATAACTGACCTACACCTACGGTGGGATTCGATCCCGGGATCCTATGATTTGAAGACCTGCACCCTACCTACGACACCAACCAGACTATACGTGCTGAAGGTTTCTAAAATCCACGTAATGTATTTGTCAGAGTTAAGAAAAGCTTTCATTAATGTTATGAACAATTCGTTAATATCGATATCATAACAAATATACGTATCGTTTAACCAGGAAAACTTCCTGAATGTAAGGTAAAGATTCTTCAACATGTTCCTCAATTTTAACGAAATTTTACATTAAATTTACAACAAGGAAAATAATCATTAATTTTATGAAAGAAGTTTTTGTTAACCTAATGAACGAATATTTTCTTCATGTCAATGTAAATATTCGTGATATTGACGAACAAAATATAAACGAATCAGATTTCTTTAATGTGACGAAATGTGGCGTAAACCTTTATGAACGTCTACCTTATCATAACGAATAATTACGTTATGGCAATGAAAATAAGTCAACGAATGTGATTCGTTAATAATAGGAAAGATAATTTTTTCAGTGTTGCATTTTTACACAAGTAAACCTGGCTGTTACAATCAGTGCTAATGTCTCCCCAATTGTGCTAATTTCCCTTCAACCTGAATCAGTGCCGGATTAAACAAGCGCGGGGCCCGTGACAAGAGCCTAGGGCGGGGCCCCCTAGATTTGCATTATGGCGCGTCAAGACGACTTCAAAATTGTTTGATCAAACTTTTCCCTCCAAATTGTCGCAAGTTGGAAGGCTGTTCACACGATACTTTTTTTTTGCCGTGTGAACAGAAGTTGGAAGTTGAAGTGGTCGTAAAACGTTATGAGCTTTTGCAATACGTATTAGTACAGGAATAATATATTTGTTGTTTCGTGCATTTCTCTTGAATTTCTAAAGCATGAAGGTATCATCTCTGACTAAGTAGATATATTAGTCTAAGAAAAATGGCATATTTGGTCGGCAAAAATCCTACATCGGAAATTTTTTTGGATTATGGTTGGGAATGGTCCCCAGATTATGGCATTGAAAGTCCCAACCGATCGGGGGTCCGCAACCTTAAAAAAAGAGGGGAAAGGGGAGCATTTTTTTCGGTTTTTTGCGATTATTTCAAAAACGGTAAGAGATACAGAAAAATAGTCTGAGGACGAAAAAAACTACATAAAATTAAAAATCTTTGCAATGATATATAACACATTAGAGTTTAAATGAATATTTCGGCGTTAGAATAGAACATAAATTAGAATATTTTCATTTTAGACCTTTTTTAAAAGCTCCATAACTTTTGAAAGAACGCTAGTTCAGCCGTAAAATTTTGTATAAGTATTCACAACAAGTTTAAGATAATTTTAACGTGAACATTGAATCGCTCCGGTCAAGGACCTCCATTATCCCCCCATTTAAATTTTTCAAAACGGCATATCCATAACTCCCCCCAAAATTGGAGCAGAGTGCTAAATTTTGGTTTTTTGCGATTGGAGGTCCTGGTCACCCCACCCACCAAAAATCAGCTCATTCGGATAAAAACTAAGGGTACCTCCCATACAAGGTGACCCATCAGGAGTTTGTTCTAAGTACTACTCAATTTATAATTTGTAGAACAAAGTTGTCATGGGTCACTTTGTATGGGAGGTACCCTTAATTTTTATCCGAATGAGCTGAGTTTTGGTGGGTGGGGTGACTATGACCTCCAATCGCAAAAAACCAAAATTTAGCACTCTGCTCCAATTTTGGGAGGAGTTATGGACATGCCGTTTTGACAAATTTAAATGGGGGGATAATGGGTGTCCTTGACCGGAGCGACTCAGTGTTTACGTTAAAATTATCTTAAACTTGTTGTTAATACTTCTACAAAATTTTACGGCTGAACTAACTTTCTTTCAAAAGTTATGGAGCTTTTAAAAAAGGTCTAAAATGAAAATATTCTAATTTATATTCTATTCTAAAGCCGAAATATTCAATTAAACTCTAATGTGTTATATATCATTGCAAAGATAATTTTATGTAGTTTTTTTCGTCCTCAGACCATTTTTCTGTATCTCTTACCGTTTTTGAAATAATCGCAAAAAAAAAAAACAAAAAAAGGCCCCCTTTTCCCCCTTTTTTAAGGTTGCGGACCCCCGATCGGTTGGGAATTTCTATGCCATTATCTCGGGACCATCTCCAACCATAATAAAAAAAATTTTCCATGTAGGATTTTTGCCGTTCGATGGCCATATTTTGGTCCAATTTTCTTGAACTAACTACCGCATAAACGCACCGGATTGCGATTCCTCATGAGATTTCCAGCAAGGTGAGGTGCTCGTACGATTCTTTTAAAATTGGCGCATAATCTAACCATATACAAATCATACATAATGTCCAAATTGGTACAAAATTTTGTTCCTATCAAAATGAAATTTCAGATTTTCGTTGAGCTTTCAAACAAATTGCATGAGCCTGTGTGCGTGTAAGTTTTAGAGGACTTTACCCAGTTGAAAAGAGTCAAGCAAGAGACACTCTTTTCATATCTTAAACAATCACTCATCATCGTGTACCATTGCCTTCGGTCTCCGTGGTGTGCGATAGAAATGCGTGACGCATTACAAGTGGACGGAGTGGGTCCGAGAAAGAGAGCAAGTTGCCGTTGCGGACTATATCTTATGAAATTCACTTACTGCCACGTGTGTGTGTGTGGTGTATGGTACCGCCGCGGCGCATGACAAGAGGACAAAGTTGAATATTTTTGAATATTTGAAGCGATACTACCAAATTGCTTTGGTGCCAAATGAAAAGAGTCTAATGGAGATATATGTTTGTATTTTAGGATCAATTTTGACCAAATTATTAATAATCTTAATAATGAGAAAAACACATACAAAAAATATAAAAACACATTCTTGCCTCCTTTTTTAGGTTTTCATGTGTTAAAAAAAGAGTCTCTTAGAATATTTTCCTATATATTTTGCCGGTTTTGAAATATTTGCTTCTGCTCGTCCCCCCTTTTCAAGGTTGCTGACTTTTAATCAGTGAGACATTTTTCCATAATCATGAGGCCATGAGCATCCCATCATGGAAGTTGTACTGTCTTGTTCTAAACTAAATCCACTCACTCTACCGCATGCTACCAGTACGTTGCATTAGCACTGGGGCATGCATCTTACGAAACGCACTAATGAGGTCAACGAGCACGACTTGTTTCGCAACCTAAAGAAATTCATTGTCATCAAATCCGGGGCGGAATCAGCGATTCTCTGCGTCATCTTTCATGTTTATACCCTATACCCATAAGAAGGTATAGGGTATATTGTTTTTGTTACGACGATTTATGTAACACCTCAAAGGAGCCACCGGAGGTATGGCAAAGTATATATATAAATGATCGGGGTCGGTCCCTGATTCGAATAAGCCATGTCCGTCTGTCTGTCTGTCTGTCTGTCCGTCCGTGTGTCTGTCAGTTCGCACGATAACTCCCGAAATAATGAAGCTAGCGTTTTGAAATTTTGGTCAGATGATTGTTTTGATAAAAGCTCGGATGGTATTGAAAATGGGCCAAATCGGGCCAAGGGTTCCCCTACCTCCCATACAAATGACCCCTCCGTGATAGTCTAATTCGGTCATATTTTTCGACAGAATATCGCTTGCGACCTGAAATTTTCATCAATGCCTAACTGTGACATATGCTTGAAGTTGGTGGAAAGTGGGGAAGGTCTGACTACCCCTACCCCTACATCCCCTACAAAGCAATATTCCGCCTTATCTTTTGATAGAATGCCGCGAAAAACTTCAAACTAGTATCAAATGGTAGCCCTTGGATGCCTTGATAAGATAATAAAGATGTGCCAGGTCCGGCCCATCTACCCCTCCCTCCCCTACAAAAAAATATGAAATTGAATATTTTGGGTTTTGCGCGCCTTCTAGGTCTGTACATGGGTATAGGGTATATACTCATCGTGCTATTCGCACGATTGGAACTCGTTTTTTCTTTATGCAGGTTTCGCAAGCGCAGATACCGCATGAGATTCTTTTCCGTAAACCACCGCGACTCGAGAGTCGTGACCAGCGGAAGAAGATACACGAGATACACTCATTGAAGTCGACAAATGCACGAAAACCTGCTCTGGCAGAGAATCTAAACTCTCTTCAACTTAAACTGTCTAGAAAAAGAGCAATTTCCTGTATACGTGTACCTGTTTGGTTGTTTTCGTGACATTAGACCTACATTAGGAAATTTGGCCAAAACGAAGTGGTACCGATTTTGAGTGAGCTTTGGACATATACATATGTATGATTTGTATATGGTCTGACGATCATTTCTTTCTTACATAATTTTATTCTAGCCTCGTTATTTCTAACAGTTTTAATACCTTAAGTGCAGAAAGCTAGGGTTTAAACTACCCCTAAAGATCTGGTATATGGTAAAATTTATTAAAAAAATATCAAAATCGATCCAAAATTAACCATAGTTTTCTGCACTTAAGGCATTGAATAAAATCATGTAACAAAGAAATGATTGTTAGACTATGCGCCAATTTTTAAAAGAATGATACTAGAATCTCACCTTGGAAGACGTTCGATAAAATTGAGATGGAAAAATATATTGTTTTTGGGTCAAATCACAAAACTTGGACGTTCTGTATAAACCAAACCTCTTATCCGATTTTAGTGCGGTTAGTTTTATTATACCCTTCGCTCATAGAGTCAAAGAGTATATTAACTTTGTCATGAAGTTTGTAACGCATTGAAGGAAGCATCTCCGAGCATATCGAAAGTATACATATGATCAGCATGACGAGATGAGTCGATTGGACGATGTGCGTCTGTCTGTCTGTGTGTCTGTTCGTCTGTTGCAGCGCGTTTTTCTCGGCCACTACGAAGCTGAAACTTTGCACACGTGCTTATTATTGATGCAGGCAGTTTGTATGTTTGAATTACCGAAATAGGATCACTGGGTCATGGGGCTGCCATACAAACCTAGCCCCCCAATTTAAGTTCTTCCAGGAAAAACTTTTTTATTTGCGCACCAATTTCAACCAAATTTCACAAAAATGTGTTTCTCTTGATGACACAAAACATATCTAAGAATGGATCGAATCCGATAATGAACTGATGAGGCTGTCATACAAGCCTAACCCGCAAATTAGGTTCTTCTAAGAATTTTTTTTTATTTGTGCACCAATTTCAACCAAATTTCACACAAATGTGCTTCTCTTGATGACACAAAACATCTCTAAGAATGGATCAAATTGGATAATGGGGTCATGGGGCTGCCATACAAACCTAACCCCCCAAATTAGGTTCTTCTAAGACATTTTTTTTATTTGTGCACCAATTTCAACCAAATTTCCCAGAAATGTGTTTCTCTTGATGACACAAGACATCTCTAAGAATGGATCAAATCGGATAATGGGGTCATGGAGCTGCCATACAAACCCAACCCCCATTTTGGTTCTTCTAAGAAACATTTTGTGCACCAATTTCACAAAACCTTGAATTAATCTGTCCTTACCAAAGCAAGAAAAAAGTTCAAAACGAATGGAATCGTACTGTGGTGTCATGCTCCCGCAACCCCAATAAAATTTTCTGAGTAAATATTTTTATTTGCCCACTTATTTCAACCAAGCCCAAAACTTTTGTCAAGACGGAAAAAAAAGAATGAGGAGGGGGATTAAATACAAGACATAGGTTCGCCCGAAAAAACTTTTAACCCAAGGAGAGCGAAGGGTATCCAAATTTCGGCCGCGCCCGAAATTAGCCTCGCCCTCGGGGGTTGGCGAGCGTAGCGAGCAGGGGGCGAAGCCCCCTAGTTTTTTAGGTAAATTTGTTGGCTGTAATAAATCATCTTAATTTGCTATTTTAGCTATTCCAGCTTTTGAGATATTGAGATTTTAGTCGTACAAAAAAATGATTTTTTCAAAAATCTTCAAATGCCTGTTGCAGCTAAAGGCTGAAGAGTTGGGGGTCTGTTCTGTACAACTTTTTTGCTGGAAATCACATGAGAAATCACAATCCGGTGCGTTTGTGCGGCAGTTTCCGGACAACGTGTATATGATTAGCACATATTTTATGATTTGATTACCAGGGCCATCACTGTATCCCTTACAATTTACAAAACAGATGAAAAAATGTTGTTCTGTTCACACGTACGGTGAGTCTTCTAACTTGTTCGAATGCTCAAAAGCTGAACAACAAGTTGAACCGTGTGAACGGCGCTTTAGGTGTCTATGGCTGGAGTACACTGAAACCTCGATTAGTCCAGCTAAAAACGTGCTCCAAAATGGACGTAACATTTAACATCTATATTTTTTCATTAATATTACCTAAAGTATAATAATCTTAAAATTTTAGCGTATCTACTTTTTCGACTATTCAGTGTGAAATATTATTTAGTGTGTCCTGTTTATGGTACACTTGGACTGTGACACTTCCGACGTCGAAACCAATGCTTTAATGTATTGTCACTCTCTGACTCTCCTTAGCTAAGACTGTACGATGTACGTTCAGAGAACTTCATTTATTCAAGTCGAAATGATCAGCCAATTTTGCCATAAAATCACAAGTAATCGGGTCGTGTGTCCCTAGTTCATTTAAGATGATAATGATAGCGACACTACTGTAGCCCGACGGAAAAATATTATCCATCAATGTATTGAAGACTTTGAAATTTAGCCACTAAATGAGCAATTTGCGTTTAGTTTGAATGATCGTATGATATTTTCTCTCTTTGATCCCCATTTGTATTTCCTGGTTGTACCTGTTGTTGGCCCAGTTATGTATAATTCTGTTTTAACATAATTTATAACATAATTTTGCTAAATTTATGCATCACCTTTTTTAAAGGTTAAAATTACCACGATTAGTAAAGGGCCTGTAGCCTAAGTAACCGAGCGTGATGGACTGGGATTTTCAACGAAAAGAGAACATACCAATTTCTCTTAGAAGATTTTAAAGTGATGTATGTATTTAGTCCAATAATATCGTATTTTCGTCAGGAAAAAAATACAGAAGTTTATTTCTCAATTTTGTTATATGTATTTTGGGGCGCTGATTCCGAATATCAACTTTGCACCCTAAAAAACGTGCGCAACCTTTAAAAAAGAGGGGAAAGGGGGGCATTATTTCGGTTTTTTGCGATTATTTCAAAAACGGTAAGAGATACAGAAAAATGGTCTGAGGACGAAAAAAACTACATAAAATTATCTGTGCAACAGTATATATCACATTAGAGTTTAATTGCATATTTCGGCGTTAGAATAGAACATAAATTAGAATATTTTAATTTTAGACCTTTTTTAAAAGCTCCATAACTTTTCAAAGAATGTTAGTTCAGCCGTAAAATTTTGTTCAAGTATTAACAGCTAGTCTAAGATAATTTTAACGTAAACGCTGAGTCGCTCCGGACAAGGACCCCCATTATCCCCCCATTTAAATTTGTCAAAACGGCATGTCCATAACTCCCCCCAAACTTGGGGCAGAGTGCTAAGTTTTGGTTTGTTGCGATTGGAGGTCATAGTCACCCCACCCACCAAAACTCAGCTCATTCGGATAAAAATTAAGGGTACCTCCCATACAAAGTGACCCATGACAACTTTGTTCAACAAATTATAAATTGAGTAGTACGTAGAACAAACTCCTGATGGGTCACTTTGTATGGGAGATACCCTTAGTTTTTATTCGAATGAGCTGATTTTTGATTGGTGGGGTGACTATGACCTCCAATCGCAAAAAACCAAAATTTAGCACTCTGCTCCAATTTTGGGGGGAGTTATGGATATGCAGTTTTTAAAAATTTAAATGGGGGGATAATGGAGGTCCTTGACCGGAGCGACTCAATGTTTACGTTAAAATTATCTTAAACTTGATGTGAGTACTTATATAAAATTATACGAATGAACTGGCGTTCTTTCAAAAGTTATGGAGCTTTTAAAAAAGGTCTAAAATGAAAATATTCTAATTTATGTTCGATTCTAACGCCGAAATATTCATTTAAACTCTAATGTGTTATATATCATTGGAAAGATAATTTTATGTAGTTTTTTTCGTTTTTTTGCGCCCCATAATACATAAAGAAAGAGTGAGAAAAAAACTTCTGTATTTTTTTCACGGATTGGTACTAAATCGACACGATATTACTGAACTAATTTCCAAATACTAAGAAGCATTAATTAGCATTTCGCCAGCAAAGGGCGAAAAACATTTTTTTTTTTCAAATCGAAAAAAAAACTAACACTTTCGTATGTCAGAGGGGGAAGGGGGCATTCAAGAAGCTGGCAAAAGGCTCCAAGTGTGGTTCGGTCGCCAGTGGTTGACTTACTTTTATATTGGATCGTGAAGTATACTGAATAGGGTTTTGTATCGAATAGCATTTCCGACATCTGGCCTCTTCAGCTTTGCTGGAACGTACGTAATTTGTTAGTAAAAAAATGTTTAATTTTTAATTTAATTTTAATACAATTTATTGAAAAAAACTCTTCCACATTAAATAAACTGTAAGATGTTGGTAGGATTCCGACGCAAAATTTCAAGTGGATCATTATTAAAAACACAATGTTATTTATGTGGTCCACTTATAGTCGTATCGATTGGAATTATTGTATTGATGTTTATGCTTTATGCATATAAGTGTTTTGGACGAATTTTGTTTATGTCCAAACGTATAGACGGGTTCTTTGTTTAGGCTCTTTGATTAGGCAAATATACGACAGTCAAGAATTTAATGTACGCTTTGATCAGGCTACGAAATATCTTGGACTCGGATCGATTGAGAACTCGGATCGAGATAGAAGTTTTCGATCAGTTCGAATCGAATCTTTAAGGTGGAAAGAAAGTGTTAAATGTTGAATTCAATTGTAGCCTGTGAAAAGTGTTAGTTGGGATTTACAAAAAAACTATAAGGGTGAGTCATCTCACTAAGTTTCTGATATTTACTTGGTACTGTAGATATTATTTGGTAAATTTAGTATTTATATTGTTTTGCAATTTGGTGTTATACTTATTAAGAGTAGTAATTGATATTTTAAAATCGTATGGCATGAGTACTAGCGTACTACCTTAGGAGAATCGGTTGGTGGAGCCAGTGGCGGAACAACTTCACGCGGGGCCCTCCCGCCAACTTCTTGAGTGGGCCCCCCTAAGAAAAGTGTGAAATCAATTGAAAGCACTCTTGAAGGTCGATCCACACTTTTCAGTCATCAGTCGCAGTCATTTTCCATACAAGTTGACATATTGTCAGTTAATTGATTGACTGACAGTCAATGACAATCTGTAAATTTGAATGGAAAATTACTATGACTGATGACTAAAAAGTGTAGAGCGACCTTAATCCAATTATTTTGAAAAATAGGTGTTGGTGATATTTAAGCATAGTAAATTACCTGCGCCTACAATGAAATTCGATCCCGCGAGCCTATGATTTGAAGACGAGCGGCTGATAGGTAGATATACCCTGATGCCGCACAAATGCGGTCAAGCTGAATCCATTTTTTGAATTTTCGTTCTGTCAAAATCCAAGAAAATGTTTGAATTTGCCAGAACGAAGAATCCAAAAAATGGTTTCGGACGTTTCGTGTGTGGGCGGCCTAAGTTTTTAATTTGCTAGACAATTGAAAAAAGCGGCAACTCTATTCATTGTTCCAGCTTTAAATTTAAAGAGCGCCACATTCCTAGCGATTTATTGGCCAATCGATTGCCCACAATCGATCTGCCGCCCGTACAGCACACACACTAGGCAATTTATCGGGTAATCTGAGATTGACAGTCTCACGGTCCACAACACACAACACTAAATAGCGAAAATTATACCATTTTGGGCGATGGAAGATGGACATCCATTGCTACTTTTGATGGAGAATGACCGTCACAACCAAAGCATGAAGTACGACCACAGGTTTATGTCAAAAAATCAGCAACTGAGAACACATGATTGTCATGGCACGGAAAATTGCATGGCAATACTTTCCACATGTCAAATCAAAAAATTGAATCCGATGGTCACATACATCTTCCGATTTATCTCGCAATCAAAAAATTTCGCCTATCGATCGGAGGGTCTGTGGCGCTTCTAAGTCTGCTCTAATTTAAATACTTCAATTTTAACCCTTAACTAGGGTCCCCCAAGATGAACATTTTTAGACTTATCTCAAATGTTTTAAATTTGATGCGGTTGAACTTTCGTGTATTCGTAGCACTGCCTAAGAGCTTGCAAACAGAGAAAAAGCGCTGGACTGCAGCTTATAGGTTAGAAGCTGTAAGCCCTTGGGGGACCTAGGTCCCCCACGAATGTACTTACGTAGGTAAATTTTTTTTTGAACTTCCGATATATTTGCATTTTTCTTCTTGTATTTTGCAGTTTTAAATAGAATTTGAGATTATAGTAAATAGAGAATATATTTTATTATTGCAATGGAAGTTAAATCATGACAACTTTTACAAAATTATTCAATTTGATGGACAGGGGCCGGAGGTCGAACCATGTATGGCTTCGGATCATCAGAATCAAATGTAATCCCTATTTTTCGATATTTTGAGTTTAGAACAGTTTCTTAATTATTTAAAGAATTGCAGATAACTTGTAAGAATAACAGATGGCAGCTATTCTCGCAGAACGACTACCAATTTCTAAGGAAAAAATTCATGAAAAAAAGCCCCTTTTTTCCGCTTGTGATTTTCAAGATTGTTAACTATATTTAAAATTATAGTTATATTTTTCATTCTTTATTGTGTAAACAACGTAAAAAACAGTTTAGCTTTTTGTGGAATTACATTTGAATTTTAGACTCGACGTTCGAAGTAAGTACTGAAAGTGTACCATGCGAAATGGCCACTTTCTATAATTAAAGCTGCAAACTTTACATGCAGCTTTCAAATCTTTAAAAAATTATATTTTTGCATTTATTACATGTCTATGATTTGTTTTAGATTAGGATTTGGCAGCATTTCCAAAATTAAATGTATTAAAAATCACATTTGGTAATGGGGGACCTAGGTCCCCCACGAGTGTAAATGTGTAGGCTGGAAATAGCGAGTGTAGCTGAGGGTTAAGAACTTTTGTATTCAATGCAGCAATCTTGGCAAGACTCCTTTCAAACCAAATGTGGCCTCTGCACCATAGCCTTAATGACCGTGTATATATCGCAAGCAAGAAAAATATTTTAATCTTCGACGACATAGTACTAACGACGTACTAACTAGTTTGAGCTAAATTTAGTACCACTAATTTTGTTCGTGTTTGACAGTTAATGAAAAAGTGGATTGGAATTTGGTCCAAAAATTTAAAAAAGGTGCTATCACCAAAAATGTTTTAGTTTATATTTAGAGAGACCTAAAAAATCTTTTTGCTCATATGGTACTTGGCAAGGAAAAGGGTGGTCGAATTACAAACGGCGGCTACAGTAACAGCAAATAGCGCAGCCATTTGAGGAACCGGAATGTCTCATGAACTTTAAAAGATTTTAGGATAATATTAAACTTGTTTATCTAAGAGACCTGGTGAAAGAGGAACAATAAATTTAGCAATTGTTTTGACTTCGAAAAGTGTATACATATCTGTACTTGTCTAAAAAAAAAATATCTACGTCGGAGTGTTGTTTTTCGCAGTCGGGTGTTTTTATGGTTCGAAAAATCTTTCATGTGGCTGTTGGGCCCCTAAATCTTGTGGGCCCCCCCGCCACGCGGTCCCTGCGGGCCCTTATGCGCCGCCCCTGGGTGGAGCCCGTATGTTTTTGGTTTAAAATGTAAGTCAAGGGTTCGGTGTGTGCGATGCCACCGAAAGAGCTTGGCTATCTGTAATTATCTTGATTTTGCGGAATTGGGAATATTTTATACGACAAGGGCGCGGTGTGTGTGATGCCACCGTGAGAGCTATCGTATAGTGAAATGTTTGATGTTGAATTGGTTGATATTTATGTTAAATTGGTGGATGCGATATGAATGTGATAGGCTCCACCAGGCTTCTCCGATTTGCATGAGTGTCCTGTAAGTACGTGTGAAATTAATGGTTTGTTAATGTATTTGCGGAATCTGTTGGTGGAACTATTTTTATACGCGGAATACTGGGACAAGGGTGCGGTGAGTGCGATGCCACCGTAAGAGCTTGTCCTAGTGTGTTATTTTATTTGTGTCTCATTGTGTTATTGTTGTCTTGTGGTGTCAAGAATTTTATAATTTGATGCAATAAGGGCGCGGTGAGAGTGATTCCACCGTGAGAGCTGTTGCGCTTTTTGACACCAGTAAAAGGGGTGCGACTTGTGAGATGCAGTCGTAAGAGCCTTTTGCTGTACTTTGTATAGTGTAATTGAGAATTATAAGTTCCGCCAGCAGACCAATTTTCTTGTTCTTTTGCATGTTTTGTAATTATCAAAGCTTACAGTGTACTTTTGAAAAATTACAGATGATCGGTCGGACAATGGCAGTCTTGAGGGATCAGCAGCATGTGAGTGTGAGTAAAAAAAAAAAATTAAACTTGTGCCCTATGGTCTTACAAAACCCATAAAAGCAAAACCACGCGATTTAGGGCAAATTCACATAATCGAAAAGATATGTCTCGTACAAGAATTTAATAGTTTCACGGGTTATATGGCTTTGGCTCTGTTTTTGAAATCATTGTACATATTCCCCTCCTAATTATCATTTAATTTAGGGGTGAAGGACTTCCTTGGGAAGTCGCGTTATCGATAACAAAATTCAGCCGAATCCATGCAAAATTGTCATGGAAAATTATGACACAAAAGAGGCCATTTGAGATTCATAAAAGAGACCTTATTGGGTGTCTGTATGACTATACCTACTTATATTAAAAATACTACAACTCGTTCTTAGAATTTGGTTATTATTAAGTTTTTTTAAGACCAGCGTGGGGCCTCCTCAAGGAGCGGGGCCCGTGGCTCACGCTTTTCCCAAAACTGGCCTGACTTGGTACCGTATCCCAACAAATCTCCAAAGTTTTTTTCCGGAAAATTTCAAAAAAAGTTTTGATAAACAAGAGAGTTATGCTATGTATGAATCGTATACTTTTACCTGGGCCACGTTGTATTTCGTTGAAAACGGATGACCTATGAAGAACAACTGTATTTAAGAATGCTTGTTGAATCCGATGGCGAATTTCGACAAGAGAATCGAAATTGAGAGTGTGCTTGGAATGCTGGTCAGATTTACTGAAAGTCAACTATAACCTGAGTCAAATGGGCGATGTAATTTCGCGGGATGCTGTTGCCAATAAAACGCCAACGAAAGACTTGTAAAAGCTGCTGCCAATGTAACCACTCCATTCGTGATAACCATACAATTATTACAAATAATTACGAAATTCTACCACAGTTAGCTCTTGCCAGGACCGAGCAACATAAAATCAAAAATCATATGTTGTTATACTATGTGCTATATTTTTATTTTTTTATTATTGTAGATTCTTCGTCTATCTTAATTTTCTTGAAGTTTCCTTTTACCTTTTGTCTAAAAAATTGCGCATTTTCAATAAAATCGAAGAATGGTTCCTGGCCACCCGGAAACGGTTGGCGTAATATTGTTGTGGCAGATATCGTGTGTTAAAAACTTCGAAATCGCTAGAAAAGGGTTAAATTGCCTGAACAATCAACGTAATGACACCGGCCAGGCTCTACCACAAAAATAGTTTTCCGCGAAGTATGTATCCATATACTTCAGCCAATAGGTGGAAACAAAAAAGCATTAAAGAAATATTGAATTCGCAGTTTATTGGAGACTCTATGGAACATGGTACCAGATCAGATTGTGCATGCTTGCTTGCTGGTCGCCATCCAATATGTTTAAAATGTATCTTCGCGAAGACGACGCCACGTTCATGGCTGATACTGTGTTATAGAGGCTCCGGCAACTTCTTTACTTCACCTTGTAGTGATGACGACGATGGTGCCATAGTCTCGTGCCTGTCGCGTGCTCTTCTCGACATTCAATGATTGCGTTTACCTTTTGCCTTTCTCGTTGTCGCGCCATTCGTCTATTGAACTTTGAAAGAAGTTACTAATGTCGCTGCTGTTTTAAATTTTTTAATGCTAGACCGCGACTAGACGAATGAAGATGACTATAATAACCGTAAAATTAATCACAAATTATTTTATTGGACGAATGATAAAAGAAACTGAATGGTGCTAAGGAGCTTCACGCGTCATAAAAATGACTGAAATCATTGGTTTTAGTGTGGAATATGTTAATGTACTTTTAACGACTGTTGAATATTTTATTTTGATTTGGGATTTTATGTATTTTAATTTGTCATACATATACATATGTATAATTAATTTAATGATGAACGTACGTTTCAATTATATTAATATCATATCCAATTAGTACTACATATATGTACGAGTATATATAATTTGATTCCTGAGAATTTTATTATTATAAATATTTTGTCAATTTATTATCGAAACTGATCGCACTGTTGTGAAAGAGTTGTTGTAGTAGCGAGTCAGTATACAAAAGAATAACAAGAAGTTTTCAGTTTAGTTTAGCTTCTATATTTGGGTGGTTCGAAAACGAACCGCTGGTACATGGTGTATCTAAATGTTCTTACGTTACTCAACTTCAACGACCAATAACTCCGTCGCTGTTACTCGAAACCGGACAAAAGAGACAGGTATGAAATTTACTCGTCGTACCCTTTGATTTGAGTATACACACACCTTCATCCCTTCGGCGACACCCCGTTATCTTCGTCCTACCAAGTTTTAAGGTATTCGTGACAAAGACTGCGACTTTCTACACATATGTACCTACCAAATTTCATGTCGATCGGTTGAGATGTTCGCAAGTTATTTAGTGAACAGTCGAACGGACGGAGAGACGGACGGAAACAAATCGATTTTATAAGGGTTTCTTTAAATTTTCTAAGAAACGCTTAAGACCCAAAATAAATATAAAATTTAATAAAAACTGTATTTTATTATGTAAACCCACCCCCTTTCATACAACACATACCATGTCCTTTACTTACCAACGGTTCGTTTTCGAACCACCCCGTAACACAAAAACAACAAATCGGAAATTTTTTTTTCTTCGGAATCGTCATCAGAGTGTGTGCTTTTTCATTCAATTCATAATTGTATGTGCTTCCAGAAAATAATATAAGTTACTAGATTTAAAGAGTTAAACTAAAATTAAAGTTTTTGAGTCGAAATCATGCTTATGAACAAGGATCTAAAAGAATGCAGTTACTCTGTAACAGCACGTACTATGCATTTATGCCTTCCATGAAAATATGATGTAAGGAATTGTCTTTTATTCACTTAGTTTAAGATAAATGTGCACTAGCGAAGAATAGTTGCCGACGATACCTTTTCCCTGCGAAATAAAGTGTAAAATTGTTTTCGCCGACGAAATGTCAAAAGCCTGTGTGTAGACTTTCGTGTGAAGTGATTTCACGATCATCAAAATTTTGACAGTACAGTAGAGCGTCGATTATCCGAACATTCGATTAACTGATACGGGCACTTAGTTTCTTTTCTTGTGAAAGACATCGAATAAAATCCAGGGTCTGAAGGAAGCAACCTCTCATCTGCAACGCTCAATTACCTCGATTTTTTTACTTTTGTTCAGTTGTAGCAACGCCATCTAGATATACAAGCTAGATTATCAGCTGATAAAATTAGCTGTCATGTGGCTAAGGAACCGTATGTACAACAATAGCAATAGCAACAACCACAGGCGCTAAGATACCAAATTTTCGAAATCGATTTTCGACAGTCCGGCCTGTCTATCAAGATGGCGGTGGTTGTAGTCGTTTCAATTTGTCGCATAATTTCGAATTTGGGCTATTTTCTGAATTTTTCTATGGAAGCTCATGGAAGCAAACTTTCGTTTATCCGAATCACCCTTGTCGACATTAGTTCCGATAATCGCATTTATATGGATTTCACGTAAAATGCCGATAGTACCTACTCTTATTTTTTACGAAAGGTAAAATATTGTGGTATCAAAATGCAATAAATGTTCTATTTAATCCCAGAAATTATAAAATTATGAATCACGAAACATGTAGGCCTGGAAACTATCAATTTCTGGAGCTTCGTTGGACAATATGACATGCAAGCATTAGTGGTTAGAATGGGATCCTCGTGAAAACAAGACACGATGGGTTCTCATTAAGGGAATATTTTAGTTGCGAAGAACTAGGCGGAACGTGTTATTGCCAAGTCAGATTATACTTATATTATTAATTTATGACACACACACGTCGGTATCACAATCCCGCATATCAAAGGCCTCAAAACTTCGCGATTTTTAGTCTTCGAGACTGCCTTTTCAGCAGCAGTGTGCGGAAGACAGTTCCGTCTCGAGTATCCGAAACCCCACAAGACACTGAATGAATACGATTTTTTCGATGGTGTCGGTATCACTAGGCCTGTTCCAAAAACCGGGATCCCGGTACAAAACCGGTGTTCAATCAGTACTGGACCTGATAGTATAAAGTACCGATATCCCGGTGTTTTGGTACCTGTTCAATACCGAGTCGGTTTTTCAGTACCGGGTTAAAACCAACCGACCGACGAGTCGGTTTTTTGGTACCGATTCACTTCAACCATGAGCCGTTTTTTCAGGTTTTTTGGTACCGGTTTAAAACCGACTGATGCGACGCGACGAGTCGTTTTTTTTGGTACCGAGTTAAAAACCGACCGGCGAGTCGGTTTTTCGGTATCGAGATAAAAAGAACAGACGAGCCGGTTTTTTGGTGCCGAGTGAAAAAAATCGAAGGAAGAGTCGGTTTTTTGGTACCGATACACTTCAACCATGAGCCGTTTTTTATGGTACCGGGTTAAAACCGACCGAACGAGTCGTTTTTTTCACCGAGGATAAACCTTTGTACCGAGTTAAAACCGACCGACGAGTTGAAGTCGGTGTTTTAAAGCCCGTTCACACTGCGGCCGTTCAGACTGCTGCGACGTCGTACGATGAGGAACTTTTCCATGCCGAATAAGCGTACTTTTTCAGCAGCTGTAATGTACATTGCCGCCGATGAAATCGTCTACATGGGCGGATATGATTTTTCATTGGATCGGCTTCGAAAAGGCATGGTGTATCATACATAGTATGATCATAAAAAGGAGAGGTTGCTTTCGTGCATGATTTCGACAGCGCAAGTATTTGCAATTACCCGTAAGGGGGAAGATAAAGGTTGAAAGGCTTCGGCTAATTCCTATATCTTCTTCAGTTGTGGCATAACTGCGGACCCTTAGCTATGCAGGAGGAGTTTCATAGGAAAAGGACTTCGGCCAATTCTTATGTCTCTCTACGGGGCGTTACTTTCCCGCATTATCCGAGTAACCGCTGCGCCTGAGTGCTGCATTAACATCTGCAGCGTCTCAGGTTACTTAACGTGATAGGTGACAGAAAACATTTAAGTCAACCACTAAAGCAGCATCTTCAAGGCATGCCCATGATGGCCTTTACTCAACGATTAAACCCTATCATGGTTTAGCGATGTGCCGACAACTCATCCTAAGAAAAACTTCAAGTCAAGAAACCTGAAACAAAAGCCTCGGATTGGACGGATACAAAACAACGACGACCCCGCAAACGAACAACTGATTACTCTTTCGGATCCTGGAATGTACGCTCCCTGAATAGACCGGGGGCCTTAAGGGCCCTCCTGGATCAGGTAGAACAATACAAGCTGACCATAGTTGCAATCCAGGAAACTAAATGGCTCAAAAGCGAGATTAACGACCTCAATTCGCACACTATTTTTACGAGTGGTAAAGAGGAGGGCAACAAGGAGTTTGGAGTAGCTTTCGTCGTGAATAAGCAGCTCAAGGACCACGTTATCGGCTTCAAACCCATCAACGAGCGGCTATGTGCGATCCGCATTAAGACCCGTTTCGCTAATCTCTGGCTCATTAATGCGCATGCCCCTACAGAAGTAAAAGAAGACGCGATTAAGGACGAGTTCTACAACGACCTAGAAACACTCTTCGACTCACTTCCATCAAACGACGTCAAGCTGCTGCTAGGAGACTTTAACGCCAAAGTCGGAAATGAAAGCTGGCATAGGGGAACTACTGGAGGTCATAGCCTCCACGACGAAAACAACAACAACGGTCAGCGACTTATCGACTTCGCGAGCGGCAGAAACCTGGTAATAAGCTCTACATGCTTCCCTCATCGACGAATCCACAAGCAGACCTGGAAGTCTCCAGATGAATACACCGTGAACCAGATCGACCACGTACTGACCAGCAAGAGATGGGCTTCTAATGTCCTAGATGTTCGATCCTATCGAGGAGCCAACTGCGACACCGATCACTATTTGGTGAAGACGACCTACAGGTGCAGAATTTCTTCGGTGCACCTAACGAGAATCAACCCTGCCAAGATCTTCGAGGTTGACAATTTGATTGATGATGCCACGGCGGCTGCGTATACAACAGCACTAGAGGAAAAACTGTCGCCCATGCTTGATGACATCAACAATTTAGGCATCCATGAGTTCTGGGAGGAGCTCAAAGACAGCATCAAGGGGGTCGCAGAAGAGGTCGTGGGCTATAAAGGCCGGCGCAGACGAGCAGACTGGTTCGACGACGAATGCAGGGCCTCGATTGAGGCGAAAAATGAAGCCTATCGCCAATTCACACAACGCGCATCCCGAGCCAAGAAAGAAAGATATAACGAGCTTCGGCGAGTATCTAATAAGTTAATTAGACGTAAGAAACGCAAACATTTTGACGAGCAGTTACAGCAAATAAACCAAAGATTAGCCAGTAAGAACATTAGACAGGCGTACAAACTTATAAATAATGTTAAAAACGGATATCAACCCAGGACAAGCCTATGTAAGTACAAGGATGGTAACATCATCAGCGACATCGAAAGCGTCAACAAACGATGGGCCTCGCATTTTGAAGAGCTCCTCAATGCACCATCAACATCCCCCGCGGAGCCAGCTCTTGAGCAGTTAGCCGAACCAGGCCCTCCCGTTCTACCCCCAACAGTAGAGGAGGTGAGTCTTGCCATACAGTCGCTTCAAAATAATAAAGCGCCCGGCGCTGACGAGATCCCAGCAGAACTGCTGAAGCATGGTGGAACGTGCCTGACCAACGCAATACATGTGCTACTGCTGAAAATATGGAACGACGAGGAAATCCCCGAAGATTGGCGCAAAAGCATAATCTGCCCAATCCACAAAAAGGGTGACAAGCTGAAGTGTGAGAATTACAGGGGCATATCATTAGTTTGTACGGCCTATAAGATATTATCTAAAATTCTTGAAAAGAGAATTAATCCGTACGCAGAACGAATCATTGGCGAGTATCAAGGCGGCTTCAGACCTGGTCGATCAACGACCGATCAGCTTTTCACAGTGAAGCTACTACTCCAAAAGTGCTGGGAATATAACATCGACGTATACCAAATCTTTGTCGACTTCAAGCAGGCATACGACAGTATCGATCGAAGTGTGCTGTACAACATTATGCTGAATTTTGGTATACCGGCAAAGTTAGTGCGACTCACAAGGATGACGATGACTAATACCGTCTCGCAGGTCAGAGTGCAGAATCGACTCACTGACCTATTTGAAACTCGTACTGGACTCAAGCAGGGCGACGGGCTGGCGCCGACGCTCTTCAACCTTGCTTTGGAGTATGTAATTCGAGCCATGAATATGGACAGCAGCGGAACGCTACTCATCAAATCGACTCAAGTAGTAGCGTACGCCGACGATATCAACATCATGTCTCGAAGGTTGGGTGATGCAGAAAGCGTTCTGCATAACCTCAATAACGCCGCAAAGGAAGTTGGACTACATATCAACGAAAGCAAAACAAAGGCCATGATGCAATCGAAAACAAGGACGCCAGCAAATTCAAGCATCACAGTGGGGGACCTTAATATCGAGTATGTAGACAACTTCAACTATCTGGGTTGTAACTTATCAAAGGACGCCAACGAAACCGACGAAATCAAGCGACGGATACAACTAGCCAATAAGACATATTTCTCGGTCCTCCCTATAATTAATTCGAAACTTGCGCACAGGAACACGAAGCTCCGCGTGTACAAAACGATCATCCGACCCGTGCTATGTTATGGCTGCGAAACATGGACCCTCACCCAAGCCTCCGAAATTTTGCTAGACCGATTCGAACGAAAGGTCCTTCGACGAATTTTCGGGGCCGTTCGCGAGCGAAACCAATGGCGTATCCGGTACAACCATGAGTTGTATCAATTGTACGATGAGCTGGAAGTATCGAAAATCGTGAAGCTTCAACGTTTGCAATGGGCGGGGCATGTACAACGGATGGACGATAATCGCATGCCAAAGAAAGTGATGAACGCACAACGAATTGACGGAGCGAGGTTGCGTGGACGACCGAGAGCTCGCTGGGAGAACTCAATAGGTGAAGACGCCCAACAGCTGCTGGGCTTCCGAAACTGGAGGACGAGGTCACGTAACCGCGACAATTGGAGGTCAACGATTCAGGCGGCCAAGGCCCGACGTCGGGCTATCGTGCCACATTGATGATGATGAAGTATTTGCAATTATTGAAGGTAGAGGTAGACACGTCAGTTGTAGAAACATACGGTGCAGAGAAAACCGGAGTACCATTTTGGGTGGGCAACCACGAACATTTTTTCTTGTTTTTGACCTAAGATTTGGAATCATCGACCCAAATGTACCTTAGTGTTTCTACCACGCCGATTGGACGAGTATTTCCCCGATAAAACAGGGGTACCACTTCGGGGCGTCCACCCCAAAAAAATTTCTTGTTTTTGACATCAAATTCGGAATCAGAGACCCAAATCGACCATAGTGTTTCTACCACGCCGGTTCGACGAGTATTTCCCCGAGAAAATAGGGGTACCATTTCGAGGCGGCCACCCCAACAAATTTTTTCTTGTATTTGACATCAAATTCGGAATCAACGACCCAAATGTACCTTATTGTTTCTACCACGCCGATTGGACGAGTATTTCCCCGAGAGAACAGGGATACCATTTCGGGGCGGGCAACCCCAAAATTTTTTTTTCTGGTTTTGACATCAAATTCAGAATCAGCGACCCAAATTTACCTTAGTGTTTCTACCACGCCGATTGGACGAGTATTTCCCAGAGAAAACAAGGGTACCATTCTGGGGCGGGTAACAAAAACCTGCCTCGTCGGTTCTTTTTAACTCGGTACCAAAAAACCGACTCATCGGTTCATTTTACCTCGGTATCAAAAAACCGACTCGTCGGTTCTTTTCAACTCGGTACCAAAAAAACCGACTCGTCGGTTCTTTTTAACTCGGTACCAAAAAACCGACTCGTCGGTTCTTTTTAACTCGGTACCAAAAAACCTGAAAAAAAACCGGCTCATGGTCATGGTTTTAACTCGGTACCAAAAAACCGACACGTGCGTCGGTCGGTTTTAACCCGGTACCAAAAAACAGACTCGTCAGTCGGTTTTTAACTCGGTACAAAAAACCGACTCGTCGGTCGGTTTTTAACCCGGTATTCAAAAAAACCAGCTTATGGTTAATAAAAACCGTCGGTACTGAAAAAAAACCTGAGCCAGGGAAACCGCTTGTGGTACCGGGTTTTGTAAATAACCGCAACCCGGTACTGAAATCTCGGTACCGAACAGGCCTAGGTATCACAGCGTCATAGTGTATTCTTCCTGATAGTATTATAATAATTGGTGATAATATAATATGTATTATAATTTATTAAAACCAAAGCGGCGGGCAAAACACCATTCCACTATTTCTCCAATAGATCGATTATCTGAATTAACGTCGATAGAGGTAGTTCAGATAACCGAGTTTCCATAGCAAAATTAAAGGTATTTTAGGAAGAGTCAGAAATACAGCAAACGAGAAGTTGAATTAAAATCACCCTTAAACCTTTTCTTTTCCACTAGAAACTAACAATAAGCTTTGAGCATATCTATTAATTTTATGTCTTCATAATATATGTACTTTATCATTAGCAGTCCACCTAATTTTTAACTACAACTCAGTGCAGCAAAACAAGTCTAAAGCTGTGTCTCACCATTCATAAAAAAAAACAAAGCCAATTTTAATTAAGATGCCTGGAAGCTCTTGTCTTAACATAGAAATTGTACTGAAATGACGCTGTATTTACGATAATATGCCGAACCTCATGTCTTAGTTATCGGCCATAAATTAAAGTACGAAGAATTTCGAGGATGCAAAAGATAGTTACGAAATCACTGACATCCGCGCACAACTGGGTCTTCATGGATCAATGAGGCACGCGTGATCTCCCTTGGGTATAAATAAATTTTCTTAAGATTTTCCGAAAGCTCTATACAAAACTATGGTAAAAGCAAAGAAATGTACAAAATAAGAACCGACAAAGGTCCACAATGTTCAATATATGTTTGTAGTTTGTATGTATATGTATCACTGATGATTTTCCAATAGGGCAATCTAAATTGGAACAGTTGGAAAATGCAGGAAAGGTGACTGGGTTTGAATTTTATGGATTGAAACCCTACGGGGCATAATCACCGTGCACTTTAGATTGCTATTTATCGAAAATAAAATTTATGTTGATTTTGGTGAGCACTAGAATAGTTTTTATTTATAAGCTGCTTTGAGTGGTAGATGGTAGCTTAGTGCAATAGTTTGAAGATCCGCAAATGTTTCAATCCTTCCGTGATAGATCGTGTAGGCAAAAGCAGGGCCGGATTTAGCTTATATTGCGCCCCTGGGCAGTAGCCAAATTGCCGCCCTCCGCCACTGATTAGGTTTGAAAGTTGTAGAAGTCGCATACCCATAGTAAGCAGAAGTAAGCGGGTGTATGTGATTATGAATTTTTTTTTTCAAAAATTATGAAATGACCAGTTATTGGCGTCATATTTGAAGGATGTTTTCCTGTTCTGTTTTTTTTTTTATCCGGAATTTCAGTTCTACGTAAGCTTAGGCCAAAGGACACTTTGACCTCATGTAGGTTTTTCGAATAACGCAGTAGCATTTATGGTTTCCATTGTCAAGTACAATTATTAACGTAGGGTCTGATTTTGAGAGATTTTTTGTTACTGTGAAAAAAAAATCGAAAATGCAAGCACTCAATCGTGGAATTCATCAAAACTTAGGCGCTACGCTAAGCATAAATTTTGAAAATGCGTTAAGTGGTATCGCTACAATTGACGGTCATTTTTGATTAATTTTTTTTTGCTATTTTGATTCTGTTCCACAACAAAGCTCAGGACTCCTGATCAGCACCTCAAAAAATTTAGGTAAGAAAAAAAAATGTCTCCACCATATTTTGCAATTTCAAATCACGTCATTGCTTGAAACCATTTTACATTTTCCGAAGGGTCGTTATGGCAAAACCTTTTTCTTTTTTTTTTTCTTTCTATTTGAAGGTAGTTTAGGTGACTTGTAGTCGGAAAATCAGGAGCTAGCGGCCAAGTACTGAAAACATGTCCAATATGTAATGTAGGTTGATGAGTTAGTTCTTCTGATAAAATGGACACTGAAGCATATTTATGTTAGACACTTCTCTTTGTTTAAATTGAAGCGTTACGAAGATATTGTTTCTACTCCTAGTCTTAATAAAATTACCCGCCCCTACTGGCGCAATGACATTACAATTTTAGGTGAGGTAGTGATTGGGCGTCCTGAATTAAGGCGAATGCACGTAACTAAGAACGTATATAAATTAAAATTAGCTCTATGAGTTTTCAAAAAGCATCTTTCACAGAATTTCAAATAATAGCACCTTTCGAAAATGTGGCGCCCCTTGAAATCTGCCGCCCCGGGCAGTTGCCCGGGTTGCCCATATGGGAAATCCGGCCCTGGGCAAAAGAGAAAGCAACATTTACGAATATAGTATGGTACTGACGGGGGTTGTTATAGTAGATAATAGCTGCGTTTTTTTCGGGCGGATAGGGAGAGGAGAGTCCAACTTCCATATACACATTTAAGTCTTATTCTATCTTTAGTATAGAACAACAACTTTAAAATTTCAATGGAAGTTGTGCTGTCCTGAACCCGATCGAAAAAAAATAAGCTAATATTCTCCATACCTTTTGATATCAATAGGTATTGATTACCTGTTTGCTTGTCAACATTTATAGGATGTACTCCACCCATATGTTTTTTATTATATCTCCGTTTATATTCTAAAAAATAGGAAAAAAATACATCCGTATCCACGCTACCGAAGCTTTCACCTCCACCAACATTTTTTTTTGCAATATAAAAAAAACATACTAAAACAATAAATGAATTACACAATAGTTCACTGTGTTAAGTTAAAATGCAGATATATACCTACCTACTTATATTCCTCAAATTTCATATGTACATACATACATTGTAGGAAATGCTCACCCCAGACAATGTTTCACACGTGTCGTCATCTTTGTTAACCTTGAAACTGATCTTAGTTAAAAATATTTTACTCAGACACAAATCCAATAAAAGGATGAAAAATTGCATTTTTTAGCACCTTGGATCTTTTATTATTATACAAACGATCACCTATACTGTTTGGATGCACTCGTTGAATGCCGACAATTTGACTGCAGATCAAAAAACATAAATTTTCTTAAGATTTTATCAATAACAACCTTCAACACGAGGTGAAGCTTAATTAATCTGACAGGAGGGTTTTTTAGTACACAATTGAAAAAAAGACGTTGTGTACTCTGTGCAGATCTAATATGCATAGGCGTACCCGGAAAAGTTCGGAATGGGTCTAGAAATTTATGAGTCTCTATCTACCATTATAATGTGGTAGGTATGAATGTGCATATACGATGCAACCGTATGTGCGATAGTCGAACTTGACATTTTTATGATTTAGATTGTCGTAACCTTATAATACACACAAAAAGTTGCAGTGCACATGCATGACACGGTGCGAGAAATAATCTCGAAAAAATTATTGTTTGCCATGCAATTTTCCTGATGGCAAGCGTCGATGTCGCGTCTTCCAAATATTAGACAGTATCGTTCGTACCGAAGGTAATTCGTTACTATCATTGTCACACCTCTGCACGATCTGTTGCAAGTTTACTTGCTGTAGTCTTTGGGTATTAATATTGTATTCGTGTTGCAGCTAGAGGCTTACCGTAATAAATAAAGTGCATTTTCGTGAATGATGTTTGAATATTTGTTGGTGTTTGTCTGTGGTAGTCCTATTTCGTTGTAGGCATAGCGCCTTTTCTCAGCGATTTGGGGGTGCCTATTCATGTCGTCGACGTAATTCATATAGGAGTGCGAAAGCTCACAATTCAATGAAATGAATCAAACATATTTTGAAGCTAAAATTGGTTGAACGAAGTTATGACAAATAATATCTTATCTCACAAAAACAACTCTGTTGTAAAAAGTTTCCGCCAAAGAAAAAGTTGTCAGCCGCAAAAAGGATTGATATAATACAATCCCGCCAAAATGCTCGCAAGGATATGCATTCAAAAGTGATTGACTTAGTTTATAGTTTCCACGAAAACAGCGTGGTGCGGTATGCGTCAGAATTTGTGAAATAATTTCCGCCGCGATAGACCACGCTGAATTTGCCGATTCGTGTGGAGTTTGTGTTGTGTGTACCGCGTACCGCACCCGCGCTGGTTCGGTGGAAGCTTCGTGGAAACTATAAACTAAGTCAATCACTTTTGAATGCATATCCTTGCGAGCATTTTGGCGGGATTGTATTATATCAATCCTTTTTGCGGCTGACAACTTTTTCTTTGGCGGAAACTTTTTACAACAGTTGTTTTTGTGAGATATCATATTTTTTTGCAGTTTTCAATTGACAAAATCTACTTAACATAACAATAAATGAATGTGTTTATTTTCTTGAAATGAAGACGATATTCACTGTCCTTTTATCACGACCATGTTTGAGAACATAATAACAATAATAACCCTCTTGGTAACCTTTGTGCTCTTTGATAACCTTTGCGTCCTTCGTAACCTGAGGTGTGTGTGTTTTGCGAACCTCTACCGTTTGCTGGAAGCTTTAGGATCATCGGGATGTTATTTGTTCATCCAATATTATAGTAATATGTACGTACACGTATAAGAGACGTACCAAAACTGGATCTTTGGGCCCTTGTCGCCGCTCCTGCAGACGCTTTACAACTGAAAACTTTAGAGAACATATACAAGGGATTGTTCGAAACAGTCCTGCCAAATCACAAAACTACACGATTCTTTTCTAGGCATTTTTCGGGCCTATCCCCGACTTTTGCAAAATGCTTCCTTTAAAACATATAAAAAGACTTAAGCGAGAAACTCTACGTATTTTTTTCACATTTTCCGCTGTATCTTTTTTTCTACTTCACGGATCGGAGCAAACGATATGCACACCTTCACGACAGACTCTATCAATGGGAAAAGAGGCCAAATCCCGAGATGCCCTCTGCAAGGCTGTAGCCCTGTCAATGAACAACAAGAACAACAAGAACAACGAGAACAAGATTTTCGAAAAAAATGTGATTTTCAAACTCTTATATCTTTGGTGTTTTTCATCGTATCTTCTTGAAGTTTTCTACACTTTGTAAGACGGCGCGAGCAACAACCTTTACCGAATTTGAACACTCAGGACCAACCAGGGTCCGAGCTACAGAGGTCCGAAAACCCGTACTTGTTCCGTCGTGTAAACATAGTCTTAGTCGCTTCTCACTTTTGATTTGATAAAATTTCTTCGTTTTTCTTTCTTTGGATTATTTGTGTCGGATTCAAACATAGGAACTACTGGTTAGGTCTCACTCTCACAATACAAAAATCTTCGTGGTTTTTTCGGATCTTGTAAATTATTATCGAAGCTCTATGATCTGAGATGAAGCAAAACTAAAACAACGGAGGAAAGCATCGGGTCGTACCCGGTACCCACGAATTTTCTTAGGGTGTAGGAGTCTGTAATGGAAACCTATAACAACAATTAAGATTTTCCACCAGTTTAAATTGTCGGTCCCAAAAATATTACAGCGAAGTTATAAAAATTTTACAGGAGCATTTTAAGTAGTCTGGCTGGTCTAGCGTTAGTGCGCGCACCTTCGGTGCACAGGGTCATGAGTTCGAATCTCACCGTGTTCCATGGTGTTTTTCGAACTCACGAGCTTGTGATGGACTATGATCTCACTCAGATGTTAAACGAGTACCCATTTATGGGGATAAATAACACTGCTGAACGTGATGCTGATCTCATTACCTCAACAAAAAGCAGATAAGATCTTGGAAATACACAGCAAAAAAATCGGAGTGATTTTTTCTCAGGGAAGGAACATGTAACTTATAAATGAGAATTCTATAACCTCTCTATAGGTGATCATTTACCTCTTAACTCTCTAAAATGCATAATAAATTTACCTACCTACAGTGGGATTCGATCCCGGAACCCTATGATTTGTAGACGAACGCCCTACCTACTAAGCCAACCAGACTAACTGATGGAGTTTGTAATTTATACAACATGTGCCGTTGCTCTACCACCAAATTCACTCCGATCGGTGGATTCAAAATACCAAAATCGGATGAAATTAGCCCCAGCACAATAACTTGATTGAACATGTTACGGAATTGAATCCGATTGGTGTAATACTCAATACCAAATGGGGTTTTCTTTGCAATGTGTCCGAAAAATGTTTTAATTTAGGAGTTTCGTCCGTTTCGGATTCTTTTCTAATAAAACCCGTGATGGCGGTGTTATTTTGAGCATGTTTACTCCGAACTAATTTTTCTTTTTTATCCTATCGGATTTTCTTGCTCGAATACCCGGCATTTTTTTTGCTGTGTAGGATGTCACAAACACATCCTGCGGCCTTAATCCAATGTTGGATTGTCGCGCCTGTTATTTATTTTATTTTAAGAAATGGCCATCGAGAATAACCTTCACCATCTTTTAGTGAGAAATGACACCAGTACTCTCGATTTCATCCATATGGAAAGGTAATTCCACTTTCACTGACTGAGCGTTTTTTTCCACGTATGCCTTCTAAAAATCCTTCGTTTTACGAGTCATATGTGATTTATTATCGTGAACGCAGAGGGATGCTGCTATATGTACACATGCGAATCATAAGACAGTGAACATGTTAATAGAAACTTCATTATATTAACTTACGGATTTAATAAATATTTCGCCTCAAATCTCATAATCACAGTTGCTAAATTCAAATACTAAAATGTTGATTCAGATCAGAATGAAAGGGATACTCATTTTCGGACATCGACACTCCGTTGGCTAGTTACTGCTTAGAGAGCTTGTGACATGCGAAATTAATTCTAAAACTAAACTAAAACTATATAGTCTCAGCAGCAGTGTGCGGATGACAGTCTCTTAGCTCCCTGTCTCTGAATATCAGTTGTTTTTATTTCTATTTTTATTTTTATGCTTTCACACAGCTTAGAGCACTTTTTTTTTAAATAGAGTATAGACAGCAGTAAGTAAAAAAAATTCTTTGATCATCATGATGGATATAATCTTTTTCATAGAAAAAGAACAGAAATAAAATTTAGAGGTACAATTTAAGATCCCAAACTAAGAGGCATTTTTTATTATTTAGAAAAGTTATTCCAAAACAACATTCAATTAATTTTACACCACTTTGTTTGTAAATCAGGCAAGAACTGCAACTCTGTCTCAAAACAATCATTAAAGTTATGCAACAGCATACATCATACACGGGTCATATATTTGTTCTAGCTATTATTGTCATTGACGCATACGACATGCTGCTAAACTTTCAGAGTTCCATCAAGTTCATTAAAACTGTCTTGATGCAAGAAGTTATTGCCATAGTCCTGGTCGAATCGTACTAGGAAAATCGGATTCTTTCTACGGCTGTCTTTTGTGTTTCCATTTTCAAACGTTACACAAAGCTACACAACACTCATAGTGCCAGAGCTCAAACTATGCGATTGTAACACTTTGATGCTTTTCGTTTCAGAGGGTATGGTGCAGCACAGCCTGGGCACTTCATCCCATAAAGTACAATCAAAGTGACAACGAACTAATAAAGGCGTAGAAGAAGATAGTTCGTTGGATCATCAAGGCGAAATGTCGAAAAAGACGATGAAGTCTAGTTTACGAGGCTTTTTCATGTCGTGTCTTAACTACTCGTTTTAAGAGATTGCACACACGGTAGAGAGAATAAATTTATTTTTCATGGATAATGAATCGTATTGCAACTTGAGGATTATCTGTAGAATGCAACGAATTGCTCAAGTCATGGGGTATAGAGTGTACACGAGTTTTATACTAGTACTTTATGGGTTGGATAAAGGATGTAGGACCATGAGCAGTATTAGGTGTATCCACAACTCGGGTTGCCTTAAAAAAACAACGGTTGTACGATCTATCAAATTCGACCGTGGAACAACAACAATAACAATTTACACCAATTTACCTGTGGTAGCAAAAGGGTTGAAAATCCGGGACATGTCCAGCACACCATCTTTGTTGTCATCACATGAAAGATTTATAATTCGACTAATAACGGAAACCTGGCTGGTCTAGCGGTTAGTGCGCGCAAGTTTTGTTTTAATCCTTCGCGGAAATAAGAACGCTTTTGTAGTTTAGTTTAAATTCATTTATTCAAAATACCTTCGCGGAATTAATGATTAACAGAATAATCTACTAAACAGTGGTATAGCGGCTAGGCACAACTGCAAGTGTAGATACGTATCTGAGTATATTTATAATGTCAATTATGCTTATTTGACAATAAAATATGTATTGCAATTAATTTATTGATTATTTGGTATCCGATTGCATTTGCCTGACTAAGGTGTTTACTTGTTCAAGTAAAGTCTGGAATTGGGCGGATGCAATCGGAGACTCTGTGGGTGTGAATGAACTCGGATACGTAACTGCCCCCTTGTTTAAATTAGGATCCTCCTGGATCTTCGTGTTAATATCTATTTTAACTTTATTTTTATTTCTGATATACAATATGATAACTAGGCTTAGGGCTATTATAATTAACAATATTACAAATGTATTTATTCCGTAAGATAAGTTTTTATGAAATTGTAGTTCTTCAATGTGATTGGTGTTTTTTGTGTTTATTATTGTAATTTCGTCTAATGTTAATTTATCCGTAAATCCAGTAAAATTTTGATTTGTGTTATAAGTAAAACGTTGTTTGATTGTATGTTTAGTATTTGAAAAATAATGATTTAGAATTTGGATGATACAATTGTTTACATGAATTAATGAGTTTTTGTTTAATGTTAATTTTCTTTCATCACAATTTTGACTTACATTTAAATGGATTGCATTTTTTACGATAACAGTTTCTTCGTCTAATTGGATAATTTCGGTTATATTATTTTTGATAAGTTTACAATTATTATAGTATATACAATGTTTGCTTATTTGCATTTCATTGAAGAATTTTGTTTCTTCGTATTTATAACTAATTCCATTATTGCTAAATACAATTTCAATAGGAGAGTCTATCTCTCTATTTAATTTATTTGGAATAGGAAGAATTGCTTTAAGTTGGACTTGAATAAATGAGGTGGGTACTTTAATCGCAAAAGCAAGTAGGTTATTCTTAATTGTTGCTAAGCCTAATTTAATACATTGCATTTTATTTAAATCTATTTGGTATGTTTGTTTGTTTCGTCAGTAAAAATATTTGGGTGTAAAATATGCGTTTTAGCGGATGCTATATTTTCGAGAATATGTTCAACTTTTGACTTTAGTATACTGAATTTAAACATTTGGTCTAAAAATAAATTTGTGTTTCGAGTTGATGAGATAAGATTATTTACGTTACTTAGAATAATTTTTCTGTCGTTTTCAATTACATTTTTCAACATTTTTAGAGTATCGTTAAAATTACTGTTTATTGTAACTTGTCTGATTAAGTTCGTAATGGCGTTATGTGTATTCGTCTCAATAGTTTTTAAGTGGTCGTCAATGTCTATCCTGTCTTGTTCGTCCATTGTGCCAAAAAGTCATTTGTGAGCAGTGCCCACTAAATTTATGAGTCCTCTTTTATTGCGTTTACTAATTGTCGTTTGATTAGGTAATATAGTTTTAATTTTTGTTTCTAAATGATTTAATTCGCTTAGTACTAAGTCTTTATGTTCTGTGTCTAGAGATAGTATATTTGCTGTCAATGTTTTTTGTTATGTTTAGAATTTCGTTAGTGTCAATAATATGTACTATTAGGTCAGTTGTGTTTACTATGGATACTTCATCCAATTGTACCTCAGTATATCCTGTCTGGTCCGTAATTTCGTGGATGTTGAGGAATCCGTTAGTGGTTGTGACCAATAGAAGAACCATGAGTAAAGTTCGAATAATCTGGAGAAAGTAATGAGTTTAATCAGAGTAGATCGAAGTATGTAAATTGATTAAGTAGATTATTGTAACAATTTTTCTTGTGTTATTTCTACTATCATTTTATTCCTAAAGTAGGGCATATCTTCCTGAGAGAACGACAGCTTAGCGTCTCTACCTAAAAACTCTGCAATAGTGCAAGCGAATACTCCACAATCGTAGTTGTTCGTTTGCTTCGGAGTGTCTGCCACACTTTCTTTGATGAAGTTTGAAGTAACGAAGGGTTGCTGTTTCTTATTCATATGTTCATCCATGAGATATCTTTCAACAATATTCAGGATATTGGGATTAGGAATACCAAATGAGTCATAATATTTTATACTCTTATCTCTAAAATCTATAATGCACATACACCAATGAGCATTAGTTTCGTTGACTGGAATGATTACTAAATCATATGAGAAAATATCAACCTTTCGAGTCCACCTTTTCACGGCTTCATAACCTAGACGTAGTAGTGTTGGTACGAAAAATGTGTTCATCGTATAGGATTTCGGGAGTTGTCTATCCCCACACTTTTCACTACGTTCGCCTATCAAATTTAGGTAAAAGTTTACGACCTGATCGTTTAGCCAAGAGTTTTCGGATAACGTATTTATATCTCTTCTTGTAATGTTGAGCTTAAATTTCGGCGTTAATATTTCATCAGCCGGTCCACCTATTAGAGTTTTTTGAACAATAGTTTTTTGTTCGTCAGTTAGTATGGGTCTTACGTTGGTAACTTTCGCAAATTTTGGTTCTCGTTTAATGTTTGTGGGATGTACATTTCCCAATTTTGCCTTCCTATATTTAGGCTGTTCTTTGTGACGAAGAACCCTGTAATTTTTAATGAAGCCGGTCGAACGAGTCTCTGAATAATTTGTTTAGTTTGTTCAATTTTTTCTCTTTAGTAATTTTGCTATTTTCATGAACTTTTTCGAAATCTACTTTTCTAAATTGAATGTCATGGGGTGTATATTTTGTGGTGGAGTGAAACCTATTGTTATATATCTGCACAGCATGCTGGATTATTCTTTTTGGTGCAACTTTTGACTGCTTAAAAGTGAGCAACCTGAATTTTTCCGCTAGGGTGTTATGCAATCTTTCCACATCTGCATTTCCTGTGTGACTGTGTGGCTTAGTTATATGTAATGAAACACCTTCAGTTTTAAGAAATTCCTTAATTTGAAAAGCACTGAAATCATTGTCACCTACAAGTTTTTTTGGTTTCCCATTTCGGCCATTTCGGGTGAAGTGTTCTTCAAGGCATTCAACAATGGTTAATTGGTTTTTGTCCGAAAGATAGTACACAGTTCCGAATTTTGAAAATTTGTCTAAAATAGTTAATCAGAGGAAATTGTGTTTCATTATTACGTAAATATCAACATGTACTATATCATTAATATCGCTAGGTGTCTCTGTGATTTTGAATTTGGGTTTAATAGGGTTTCGGTCATATTTGACTTCTGAACATATTTCGCACTGGTTTATAACTTTCTGGATCATTTCTAGTAGGTTTGGATAATAAATTTTGTTCTTGATAGTGTTGAAGGTTTCTTGAATACCTGAATGCATACTTTCTCTAGCCTTCCGTTAGACGCAATGCATCTGACAGATGCCTCGCATTGTTTTTTTACCATAACTTCTTTTCTATTGCGAATTCCACTTTCTAAGTCAGAGTAGCTTCGTATACCGAGTAAGGAAGCATTTTAGTCTAAAAGTGATAATTGTGGGGACTTTTGGCTTTACGTAGCAGGCTCGAGTATCTATTGGATGCATTGCGAGCACTCGTGTAAGTGATTTGAACGTGTAATTGCTATAGGCGCAGCAGTATACGATAAAAAAAAATATTTACTACAAGTGGAAAACTTTTAGAGTTAGACTATTAGACCTTTGTTTTACCATTGAAGTCTATTTTAAAACTTAGTTATGCTCAGAAAGCTGTAAAACTGCAATTATGTAAAACAAATCCAAAAAATCTAATTTTTTCAAGACTTTTTCTTAAGGAAAAAAAATATATTAACCGACCGGATTTTTTTCTTTTGATATTGACTATTGTTATGACAAGGCTTCAAATATTCAGATAATGAAGAAAAAAACCTAATGAAGATATTCATTACCTTACAACAGGATGACAAAGTTGGCATCTAATAGATGCATTGCGTCTATTCGTGTTACATTTTTTATTGCGACTAACGGAAGGCTAGTGTGATATATCGATATTTGTTTAATTAGTTCCTCCTCGGTTTTAATGTCTTGGGCTCGAGTTGTACAACGAATGAATTTGATTGTATTATCATTTGAAAACATTTCCCTAAGCTTTTGTTGAACCTTGTTATACTGGCAATCAGGGATTTCAGAAAATATACCCGTTATACCTTTCTTGATATACCTTCTGAGAATATCATGTAGATTATCGAAATCATATTCTGCCAAATATAGGATTCGTCTTCGGTGAATATATTCAAATTCCCGGATTTTATTATTGGTGAGAATGATCTGTGTTCTATACTTGTTCACAATCCCGTCTTCAATGGGAATATGATCTTGTAGTTCCTCCCTTGCCGATTGAATTGTAGCCATAGTGACATCATCATCTTCTTCTTCGTTATTGAAAACGCCGAAGTCCGAATAAGAGTTTGTTTTTGCGTCCAAGTCATTTTCTGTTTCGTTTGTATTGTTTGTACCGTTCGAGTAGTGAGTTCTGCTTAAAAAGTCGGCTACATAATTTTCTTTTCCCTTCAAATATTCTATACTATACTGGTATTCTCCTAGCTTAAGTAGCCATCGTTGATGTCGAGGCGATAAATCTTTGCCTTTGTATTTGGTCTGTAAGAACTTAATGGGTAAATGATCGGTAAATATTGTAAACTTCTTGCCATACAAATACGGTCTAAAATAATTGACAGACCATATGATAGCTAAGAATTCCTTATCGGTGGTTGTATAATTTTGCTCCGTTCTATTCAAAGTTCGAGAAATGTAGCAAACAGGATGTCCGCTTTGCGACAAAACGGCACCTATAGCATAATTAGAAGCATCAGTTGTTAACTGAAACGATTTAGAGAAATCAGGGAATCTTAAAATTGGTGGTGAACTAACGAGTGTTTTTAGCTTTTCAAAAGCATTAACGTAGTTTGGATCGTGAATATTTATGTCGGCATTCTTTTGAAGATATTTTGTCATTGCTTGAGCGATTTTAGCATAATCTTTAATGAACTTACGGTAATAACCGGTAAACCCTAAGAAACTTTTCAGTTGTTTTCTCGTTTTAGGCAGCTTTATACTTTGTATAGAATTTACTTTTTCGGGATTTGCCTTTAGACCGTCCTTAGTGATGACATGGCCCAGGAATTCAGTTTCTTTTTTCAAGAAATGGCATTTGTTTACTTGGATTTTAAGCCTGTTTTCTTCAAGAACTTTGAAAATATCTGTAATTGCCTGAATATGCTCTTGAAGAGATGTGCTAAAAATGAGAACGTCGTCTAAATAGACAACACAAGTTCTGTTAATGAAATCTCTTAGAATGTGGCTCATAAGCCGCTGGAATGTCGTAGGGGCATTTTTAAGCCCAAATGGCATTCTAACAAACTCGTATAGACCTTGTGGAGTAACGAAAGCAGTTTTCTCTCTGTCTTCCTTTTTAACTAATATTTGATGATAACCCTTCGCTAAATCGATTGTTGAGAAGTATTAAGCTCTACCCAATTTGTCCAAAATAGAGTCAATATTTGGGAGAGGAAATTTATCATCAATGGTGATATCGTTAAGCTTACGATAATCGATTACAATGCGGTACTTTTGTACGCCTGAGTTATCCCTTTTTTTCGGAATCACTATAAGCGGGCTGGAATATCGGGACTTACTTTTCGTAATAATTCCTTGCTCCTCCATTTCCCTCACCTGTCGTTTTACTTCCTCTTCGTGTTTTGGAGGGTATCTGTACAATTTTGCGTTGATTTGGTTATCTGTAATTGTTCTGATTTCGTGGAAAATTCTTGGTGTACTTGTAAGCTTGTCACCTTCTTGGTAAAATAGTTTTTCAAAACGATTTACAATTGTCACTATAGCATCTTTTTCTTCAGGGTTCAAATGATTAAGTTTAAGGTGTTGTAATAGTTGAGTGTCTGTTCCTTCTAAACAACAAACCTCGTTTGAATATGGACGATTAATAAAGTGGATTGTTTGCCTATTTAACGTTACTGAATAATTTTCTAAATCAATCACTGTGTCGAGATTATTTAACAGATCCATTCCTATTATAAATTGATATTTGCGATTTAAAAGAGATTTAACCTTCCATCTAATTGTTGCTCCTAATGGCAATTTTAGCTCATCGGGAGCTGAAGTGTGGACTTCAAAATTGATGGTGTCTCTTCCGGTTACCGTACTAAAAGTTATCGGTGGTATTTTGATTTGCTCGAAATTTTCGATACGGTCATCTATTATGCTGAATGATGATCCAGTATCAATTAGTGCCACATATTTAACTTTGTTCAAAGTAATAGAAATAAGAGGGAGTTCTTCTGAAGCTAATTGGAGAAAGAAATTGCAATTCACTTCCCTTGGCTGGTTATTATTTGGAAGTTCTTGACTTTGGATATTAACAACTTCCATAAGCTCGACTTTATTGTTGCCAGAATTTTGTTTATTTAAGAAGTTATTACTTCCATTGTTATTATTATAATAATTATAATTGCGAAATTGGTACGACTTTGGTGGGTTTTGGTTGAAATTTTGATATTGGTAGAAATGTCTGGGTTGTTGGTTTCGAATCAAATTGGAATATTGATTTCTATTTTGAGTGGATTGTTGAGAATTATTTCGAAACTGGTTACCCATGTTCCTATATTGGTAAGTATCGTTTCTTTGTCCCTTGTATTGTCCAGTATAATTGTTAAACTGTCGTGTTCGTTCAAAGTTGTTAGTTCTCGTAAAGGTAGTGTTTTCATTTGGTACTGTATGTTTTCTATACTCTCTTCGTATGCAGTCTTCCTCATAAGGACGTTCATTTAAGATTTTTATAATCGTATCTACATCTTTCTCTTTGTATATTTTTTCTAGTAGCACCCCTTGAGTGATATCTTTGATTTTGTTGACTAAAATCGAACTGACATTACTTAAATCTATGTAACATTCACCATCAAAATAAGTTACTAATTCTTCCGTTTTTGTTTTAATCCTATGTATAGTAGAAACAAGTTCACTTTCGTTATTAATTTTAATTGTGTTGATCCAATGGTAGAGTTCCGCTGGTTGAATATCTGGCTTATATCGTCGTTTTAGGGCCTCCTTGATTTTCACCCAGTCGTCGGTCTCTGCCAGGGAAATTATAGAGTCCTTTGCTTCTCCTACGATTTTTTCATAGTAAATGGCCCTTGTAGCGGCCTTCTGAATCTCTGCCTCGCTGATTGTATTTAAGAAATACTCGACGTTGTTCACAAAGGCGTTCAGGGAAATTTCGCCCTTTCCGGAGAAGCTCACCAGGTAACGAACTTCTCTTACCTTTTTGTCGACTAATGATGAGGTTGCCTGTTGGTATTGCAGCTGTTGTAGTGCTGCCGTAAGCTGGCTAGCTTGCAGCTCCTGCTGCCCCCGTTGTTGGAGCAAGGCGGTAAGCCTTTGGACCTCCTCTTCTCGGTCCCGAATCTGCTGTTGCAGTATTTGTAGCTGCTCGTCCATGTTTTGTTCGTCTATGCCTCTTATTAGATTAAAATGAAGCTCCCTTCGATTCTTTCTATCGGTCATTCACAACACGAATTATTATAGTTTGTATATTAGAAATTTTTTTTTTATATGTGGGTCACTACCCAGCCTCAGGTAGCGATTTCAAGATCTCAAAAGGCTTGATAGCGATCTCCCACTCAACAAAATTTGATTTCCTTTGTGGAAAATCAAACAATTATTATTCCAGGTGAGTCTTGTCGACTTTGCCGGTTTTTTAGATTATTTCCTTCGCGGAATATCAATATTTTCCGGTATAGGTCTTCTCGACTTTACTGGTTTTTTTATTTTAATGGACGATTTCCTTTTCGGAATATCGTTTAGTTTGAGTATTATGTTGGTTAACTGTTTTTACACTTTTTAAGTTGATCACTTTTTTATTTTTATTTAGCACAATTTCCTTCGCGGAAATTTTTACTGTTTCACCGACTGCGCCAGTTTTGTTTTAATCCTTCGCGGAAATAAGAACGCTTTTGTAGTTTAGTTTAAATTCATTTATTCAAAATACCTTCGCGGAAATAATGATTAACAGAATAATATACTAAACAGTGGTATAGCGGCTAGGCACAACTGCGAGTGTGTAGATACGTATTTATATTGTCAATTATGCTTATTTGACAATAAAATATGTATTGGAATTGATTTATTGATTATTTGGTATCCGATTGCATTTGCCTGACTAAGGTGTTTACTTGTTCAAGTAAAGTCTGGAATTGGGCGGATGCAATCGGAGACTCTGTGGGTGTGAATGAACTCGGATACGTAACTCGCACCTTCGGTGCACAGGCTCATGAGTTCGAATCTCACCGTGTTCCATGGTGTTTTTCGAACTCACGAGCTTGTGACGGACTATGATCTCACTCAGATGTTAAACGAGTACCCATTTATGGGGATAAATAACACTGCTGAGCGTGATGCTGATCTCATTACCTCAACAAAAAGCAGATAAGATCCTGGAAATAGGATGTCACTAACACATCCTGCGGCCTTAGTCCAATGCTGGATTGTTGCGCCTGTTATTTATTAATAACGGAAACCAGAGGTTGTACCATTCGTACCAGCCACTAATTACTTTCTCTCGTTATCTGAGAGATTATTGTCAAAACATTCATTTGTTATTTTTATCAGCTAAAAACCAAATTGAAAATTTAATGGGTTACATTCATTTTACAAATAAAGCCAATTTTGGAAACTAACAAATTTTAGCCATCACTTCGTGGTAACTGAGTATATATATTCTTCAAAAATGCAGGGCTGTTTTCCGCGTGATAGAACTTCTAAAGAAACGTAAATATACATACATTCATTGCTAAGAGGAGGTTTCTTTATTCGTGTATCATCATGTTTTTGGGCAATTAGCCGCCGCCGCATCGTCCTGATGGTATTCTGTTCTAATTGTTGTAACATTTTATCTTACATTTACTCAAAAACAAAACAAATATGTACTTAAATCGGTTGAAATCAAACAAACAAATTTGCAAGCTAACTCAAATAATAAATAATAATAACGCATCGTGGGCATCCTTTTAATAAAATGAACAATTATGGGGGACTTGTTGACATAAAGTACAAGATTTTTAGTTCCTCGGATAATGCGCGGATTTGATTCAAACAAAGACTCCAAAGTTCACGATAAATCAGACCAAAAATAATTATAGGTTTTTTGATTCTCTGTACTTTTTTAAATAATCCAGCAGGAATAAAATTATATGAGAGAAAGATATAATTGTAGGACAATGCGTCAACTTCCAAATGAATCCTATAAATACACTTTGGCAGAATCTCGAAAAAATTGACGTAGGAAAATAGTTTGTTTTAGTGAGAAATCGCAAAAATTTACCTTTGAGTTAATTTTTTAGTCGGAAGAAGATATCCGGATTTTCAGCTGGAATTTATATTCTTGTAAAAAAATACTTTGATATGAAGTATTTTTTAAGTTGGCTAAATAGTTTTAAGTATAATCTAAGAAAATGGAAATAGGTTAAATAGGAAGAAGTTAGATGAAATAAAAATTGGACCATATAAAATTTTAGAAAAAATATCAAACTCGATATACAAAATAGATACTAGTCATAAAAAATCAGAATCAAATCTCTTCCATATTACAAAAATTATTCCTGTTCAACATTTATTATAAAAAAAATATTATTTTTTAAGGGGGGAGATGTAAAAAAATACTTTGATATGAAGTATTTTTTAAGTTGGCTAAATAGTTTTAAGTATAATCTAAGTAAGTTTTTATTTTGACTTAAATGTTCAATTTAATAAAGAATTTTATCTAGAGAAATACGTAATATTGATCAATAATTGTAAATTAACATTAAATATCGTTTCTGTTATTTAGGTAAGATATTTTATAAAATAATTTAATAGTTAATATCAAATAAAAAAGACTGTTATTTAGTTTCAGAAACAATTTGTGTTATTTTGATCAATATTATATTCTTTTACCATTTTTTTTATCTTATTGAATTTTAGAATTTTATGTACTTTGAAAATATATTAAAATGCGATCCTATATGTAAGCTGTAAACTGGATGGTCAAATATATGGTATACAGGTAAATACAGGTTTAATCATTTAATTCGAGAGAAAATAATTTAGACTTTGTCTCTCTCAGAGTAGCAAATTATTTGCAAAGTCCTGGGGCATAGGTGTCTTTTTGTAGAAACACTTGACACTACAAATCTTGCCAATTTGCATTTGCCATTTCTAAATCATATTCTGTTTTATATTTTCTTATAGTCAATGGCGCCGGAACAGGGGGGCCAGCGGGGGCAACTGCCCCCTCAATATTTTGGCTAAAGGGGCAATTAGTACTACATAGGTATATTGCACTACATTAAAAATTAAGAATAATTTATTTTTATACAAATACAGTGTACATATTCATTATTCTAGTGCAGACATGTCAAACTCGCGGCTGCGGGCCGCATGCGGCGCATCACGTGGTTTTGTGTGGCCTGCGACCAGGTCGAAGATACACAATGCATCGGCACAAAAGCGCTAAAATTAAATATTGGTGTTGAACTAATGAAAGTCTAAGAAATCTTCTTCTCTATTCTACAAACAACGCTTATTCAGCTTTATCATAGGAAACACTTACTCCACCACAAAACAATAAATGTTTTTAGCCACCTTAATATCCGAAATTTGTTTATGTTAGCCATCAATTTAGGCTCTCAATGGTGTTTTGGACTACCTACAGATATTTACTGTGCTATAGTGTTTTGATCAGCTGTCCGAAATAAATTCCCAGAGAGTGGTTACTGATTAATTTACAAAACCTTGTTGTTTTAACATTTTCTAAAGAGTGCAAAATTGTTTGAAGGACATTTTCAAAAAATTTCCAGTTTTTCTAGTTTAGGTAGCCCAATTTTTGCATGTCCCGAGGTTGTAAGTGACTGAGATTTATATTCATTTTTGACAAATAATATTCTGTGATGCTCCGGAAGAAAGTGATATTTGGCCCGGCCAGGTTTTGAGTTTGACACCCCTGTTCTAGTGGATATTTTTTTTCATGATGGAATATCTGGTTCGCAGAAAGTTACACAGTAAGATTGGGCTGCTATGCTTGATTTCGATATTGTTGAATATGCCGGGAGCTTCACCTACATGTTGCGCCGAAACTGCTGATCAATTTGGAAGTATGTATATCGAGCACAGCATGTTAATACGGCTAGTAACATTACTCCTGACAGTTCCAGCATCAGCAGCATCATCAGAAAGGTCGTTCAGTGTTTTACGACGTCTTTAAACATGGCTACGTTCAACAATGACACAAAAACGTCTAACACAACTAATCCTTCTCCATGTCCACAGAGATCGAAAAGGGAATTTAGATCCATCAAAAATCATGAAAGATCTCGTTTCCCGAGGAAACCGGAAAACCACCTTTGGGAAAATCGTTTGATCTTTAATTTTATAAAACTATATAAAATAAAGAATACGTTTATAATCTTCAAAACTTCGGAATTATAATGGGATCAAAATGGGAAACAAAAAGAAACTTAAAGGTTAGTCTCATAGTGAAGACTATTCTAGGTGGTTTCTGATCGCTGTTGTCCTATAATATTTTTCATAATTACTTTTTGGTATCGTTTCACATGATATTAAAGTGCTAGAGCTAGAGGTCTGGTATATGGTGACCGCTTAATTTAATATGACTTTGAAAAAAAAATCTTGCCCCCCCAATAAAAAATTCGTTCCGGCGCCACTGCTTATAGTGGTCCTACGGAAACTGCCTCTACGGGGCGGATTACACCCGTTTTCTTCATGGAAACGGCCAAAAGTTTCCAATATACCTCCCTGGCAAGAGCCCTGAAGGTTCGATGCAGGAAGGTTGTGTTTGTCTGTGTATATGTGTGGATTCGAGTTATGTGTTTTTTCGTCATATTGGGAGCATTACATCTCGGCGCGGCTGCTCTCAATTTTATTAATTCGCGCCGGCATTGAAACAAATCCAGGCCCAGAGGTATGGTTTTGTAGTGTTTGCGGCCAACGAATTGGTACGAATGCCAGGTCAGTACAGTGTAATTGTTGCTTGGAATGGGTACATCTCAGGTGTTCTGGCCTGAGAAGGGTTGGTCAGCACTCCACAGCATATGTTGCACCGGGATGCATAAATACAGGGCGACCAAGGGCTGCTCCTAGCCCTCCACCTCCTCCTCAGCCCCCAGCACCCCCAAACAATATGATCAGGAATGCTAGGCCTAGTTTAACCCCTGCTCCTCCTCCAGCGGTTTTCACTCCACTGTCCTTATTGCAGTTTAACTGCAACGGCATTCACCAAAAAATCACCGAGATCACTCACTTCATGAGTGTAAACAGAATTCTGATTTCTGCTATCCAGGAGACTTTGCTCCATTCGAACTCGTCTCTTAGCGTCCATGGCAATTACGTTATACTGCGCAAAGATAGACCAGCCGCCAGGAATGATTCTCACCCTGGAGGTGGACTTGCCTTCCTAATACACAAGTCCGTACATTACTGTGTATTAGATGTAGATGTCGACGGTACGGCGGAAATGCAAGCCATCTCAGTTTCATCAGGGAGTACTAATATCGAAATTTTTAATGTATATGTTCCACCACACTCTAGTTGCCCTTCTGGCTATCGTTTCGATATTGGTCCTCTCCTATCTGGAGAGCACAGGATCATTCTTGGTGACTTTAACGCGCACCATGAGCTCTGGCATTCTGACCTCAACAACGATGCCAGGGGTATAGCTATTGCCGAATCTCTAGACGCCTCAGATTTCTGTCCACTCAATGAAGACTCGCCGACTCGAGTCACAGGCACTTGCAGTAGCTCTCCTGACTTAACTATTGTAAGTGCCAGCCTAATCAGTGCTACTCGATGGGAGACGCATACTGCTCTCTCGTCCGATCACCTCCCAATCATAATAAGAGTTGACAAACCAGCAAACCTGACTAAGTCTGAGAAGCGAACGTTTGTCAATCACAAGAAAGCCGATTGGGAGGGTTTCAAAGCATACTCGTCGGCGAAGTTCACCGAGCTACCCACACCAACTAACGTTCATAAGGCCGAAAGAAATATTAGGAACGTCATTGCCAAAGCAGCGGCACGTTTTATTCCTGCTGGACGTATCCCGAAAGTTCGACCTAATTTCCCTACCAGTGCCGCCAGATTAGCCGATGAACGAGATGACATCCGACGCGCTCACCCAGGTGATCCCAGAATTCAGGAGCTTAACTCCGAAATCAACCGACAAGTAAAAGACTATCGGAAGGCGAAATGGAACGAACACCTAAATGACTGCAACCTCAATGAAGGTGTCAGTAAACTATGGTCTACTGTCCGCGCCCTATCCAATCCTAGGAAAGGAAAGGGCAATAATGCCATCAAATTTGGCCATAAGAGCACCAGCGAACCCCTTCAGTGCGCAAGCCTGTTCAATAAGCAATTTATTGAACATCCCAAGTCCGATGGCTTAAAGCGTAAAATTAGAAGACGGATTCGCAGTAGAAATGTTGACACTATACCATCGTATACTGCGGACCAGGTTAAAAAAGTCATTGAGAATGCTAAAAATTCAAAGGCCCTCGGACCCGATGGCATTTCGATGGCCATGTTGAAACATCTCGACCTTCCAGCCATTGAGTATCTCACGGCAGCCTTTAACTTGTCGATGTCCACGCTTGCCATCCCTGAAATCTGGAAAACAGGACGGATTGTCCCCTGTCTCAAACCGGGTAAAAGCGCTGGTCTCGGTGAATCCTACCGACCCATAACAATACTTTCACCTGTCGCAAAGACGCTAGAGGCCCTTATTCACCCCACTCTTGTTAAGCATGCTAAGCTAGAACCTCACCAGCACGGCTTCAGGAAAATGCATAGTACCACCACAGCCCTCGATGCGATCACTACACGCATCCGTAATGGGCTAAACCACAGTCGTCCTTGCCACAGAACGATTCTTGTGGCAATTGACCTAACGAGTGCTTTTGACAATGTCAATCACTCGATGCTTCTCGCTAACTTACTGAATATGCATATCCCTGCTCAAGAGATCCGTTGGATTGCAAACTATCTAGCTGGTCGGCATTCCTTCACTGAGTTTCGTGGCAAACGTTCTAAGCTTAGGAAAATCAAATTAGGTGTTCCACAGGGTGGGGTACTCTCCCCCACTCTGTTCAACATCTACATGTCCGGCCTTCCTACACCACCGGAAGGAATCGAGGTGATTTCCTACGCAGACGATTGCACCGTACTCGCCACCGGGGAGGATAAGGATGAAATGCGCCTCCAAATTAATCGCTATCTCGGACGATTACAGGCTTTCTTCCAAAGCCGAAACCTCACCATCTCCGCGTCTAAATCTTCTGCGACATTTCTTACCACCTGGTCGGTGGATTGTCGGTGGGAGGTTGATGTACGTATTGGCAACAATCCAATTCCTACTGTTGCAAATCCTAAAATTCTCGGGCTCCATTTAGAGAACATGATGACGTCAGCTCATCACGCAGCATCCGTTTGTGAAAAGATGCGCAGTAGGAATAAAATCCTAAAAGCACTAGCTGGTAGCACCTGGGGCAAGGATAAAGAAACCATGCTAGTCACATACAAAGCGGTGGGTCGAGCAGCTGCTGATTATGCAGCCCCAGTTTGGTCACATAGTTTATGTGATACAAACTGGACCAAAATTCAGGTCTGCCAAAATGCTGCTCTACGCACAGCCACAGGTTGCCTCTTGATGTCTGCCCAGGATCACTTACATCAAGAGACAAAATTGATGCCAATACGTGACCACAATCTCCTACTGTCCAAACAATATCTTGTTGGTTGCTACCGTGAGAATCATCCCAACAACAGTCTCATGGACCGAATTCCTCCACCACGACATGTCAGGCGTGATTTGCGAGACCTAGAGAGAGAGGTCCAGGGATACAAGAGGGACCCTTACGACGATGATGCATACCGAGCTGCCATCGCTGAGATTCACACTGCAGAAGTGAGTCGGTCTATTGCGAGATTAGGTGCGAACAGAGTCCTCTCAGTGCGCCCTCCACCCATTTCGCCTGAGGAGATTAGGCTCCCGAGAGCCACCAGAGTGACATTAGCTCAACTTCGGTCGGGCTTTTGTTCACGCCTCAATTCGTACCTTTCTCGCATTAACCCGGACATTCAAAACATCTGTCCAAACTGCGCTGGCGCTCCACACGATGTGGGTCACTTGTTTCAATGCCCAGCTGCGCCCACTGACTTAACCCCTATCTCACTGTGGGAAAACCCTATCGCAGCAGCTATGTTTTTGTCCCTTGACATAACGGACGAAAGCATCGACGAACCATAACTCGAATCCACATAGATGCACAGCGGTTGCACACCTTTCTGCACCGCTAAAAGAAGAAGAAGAATGATAAAATCGAGATTAAACTGTTGGAAGAGATTATTCAAAAAAAATACGAATAAAACATTGGCAAAGAATTTAAAATGTTTATAACTAAATTTCCAGAATAAGCGTAGGCCTAATTTCATTTATTTTAAATGCAAAAAGCATCAGCCTATTTAATAATTCCTATAGTGAAGTCGTTTGACAAAACCCACAAATGATATCTCTCAAACCTGCAAACCTTCTGGAAGGAAATGAACGTTTACAGACGTCTACTAAAAGTATAAACGTATTTCGAAAATAAGAAAATATTCAATCAAATTGAAAATATTACTTATAAAGTAAGCACATTTCTAAATAAAATCACTTATTGACGATGCCATTGGTGAGGCTTTAGTTCACGGTCACTCAAATTTCAATGCATGTAACCAGGGCCGTGCGAAGACGTGGGCGAAGGGGGGGGGCCCGCCCGCCGTGGGGGGGGGCCCGCCGTAACGTATTTTTCTTTTGTTTAGAGAAGTAAGGGTTTGTCATTTAAACTATAACAGTTATTGGCCTTGGCTTTTATGAATTCTGATTGCAGTCAGACAGTCATCTACGTTACGGTTCGGATTCTCATAGCGATTTGCATATCATGGCCATACTGCCATACACACACGAATTTAATATTGTAGATCAGTGATTCTCACCCGGTGGGATCAGGGACGTAGCCAGGATTTTGTTTCGGGAGGGTCCAACTGAATTTTCAGACGCGCGACAAATTTATTATTGAAAAAGTGGATACACTAAATATTAGACTGGTATGTTATGAAACGTTGAGAATAGCTGGAACCGCGTAACCTGACTTTTTAGTGTAATCATAAGTGAAAAGGATGTACCAGTGCCTCTTGCAGAA
>CATIXY010000038.1:0-22334 GCA_949715475.1 Microchrysa polita
TTTAGCGCCGATTTTAGTTGAACATGTTCTAGAAGATGTAATTAATGAAACGCTCAAAAAACTAGATTTTACTCCCTTGTTTTGGTACACATACGTTGATGATCATCTTACAGCAATACCGGAAGATAAGATCGGGCTCGTTCTGGATACTTTACACCAATATAACCCATATATTCGATTCACCTACGAAATTGAAAACGAAGGAAAATTGGACTATTTAGATACCACTCTACACAGAACCAGCGAAAATCGTATTATAACTAATTGGTACCATAAGCCTATCGCTTCGAACCGACTACTAAATTATTTTTCAAATCACCCGAATAATATGAAGACTAATGTGGCAAAATCCTTCATTAATAAGGTCTTTCGTATAAGCCACAAACGTTTCTGGCGTGAAAACTTGAAACGAATTAAAGAGGTTCTAATCAAAAACAATTACCCGATAAAAAAGATTACAAAAATGATTAATGAAGTGCGAAATCAAAAAAGATATTCTGAGAGGACATGCTACAGTTTTTTGTCAAAAGATGAAAATTCGAAAATAGGTCAAACCAATGACCCCTTACACTACGCATCACTAACATATGTACCTAATCTTAGTGAGTCCATTTCCCGGTCATGTAAATACTTTGTTCCGGATCTGAAGTTAGCTATGCGGCCACATAACAAAAACAACATCATGTTTACCAATTTAAAAACTAAAATCCCCAAAAATGAAAAATCTGGAGTAGTATATAAGATTGACTGTATGGACTGTGAGCAAACATACATAGGTGAAACTATCCAAAAACTGGGAACACGTATTGGCCAGCATAAAAACGATACCAAAAAACCATTAAGCAATAATTTATCTGCATTGGCTAAGCATTCTATTTCGAAAAAACACCAATTCAACTTTGAAGATGCTCATATATTAGTAAATCAAAAGAATAAAACGAAACTTCAGATACACGAGGTCAACCAGATAATACGACATGAAGACAAAGTTTGCAATGACAAAAGCGACAAAAAAGATTATACGAATACTTATTTTAATTTGATCAAAATGGGACTAAGATAAATTAAATATTTTTTGTATAGTACAATGTAAGGAATGTCATTTTACCAATTGTTATTTATTTATTTTTTTGAGGAACACATCTGTGATATTTACACTTATTCATGTTTTATAATACTTTTCGTGTTTTCATTTGTTTATTTCGATCATTTTGTTTGTTTGTTTTTATTTAATTTATTTTGTTTTCTATTTTTTACTAATTTTACAATCTATAGTCATTTTAAATTGTTGTTGTTGTTTTTACTAATTTTACAATATCTAGTCATTTTAAATTTAAGATCTATGTTAAATTAATTTTGTGATGTGTACACATAGTCCATGATAAATGTAATTTGGAAATAATGACACTCCTCATATACTTATATACTTCTTGACATATGACTCTCCACAATATTTTATTTTTCATGGTTTTTTCTATAAACTGTCAAAGTGTCAAAACTTGTCAAATTCTAGACAAAGGAATAAAGAACACAACAAACTTAGGTAAATAAACCTTAATTTTGATATTTTTAAGATTTTAATTGTAAAAACATTGTAAATTTTTCATTTTTAGAATCCCTGAAGATGGGCCAATAAATATGCCCGAAATATATTGGAAGAGTTGAAAAAATTTGAGTGTTTTTTCTTATTCGGGTTTTTAAAAAGGAGGCAATACAAAAAGTTGCATCATCCCTTACGACCCGGCAATACAAAATCATAAATTTAAAAAGTTTTTCTTCGAAAAACTCAATTTGGGGGGCTGGGTTTGTATGACAGCCCCATGACCCCACAGTCCGATTCCATCCATTCTTACATATGTTTTGTGGCATCAAAAGAAACACATTTGTGTGAAATTTGGTTGAAATTGGTGCACAAATGAAAAAGTTTTTCTTAGAAGAACCTAATTTGGGTGGTTAGGTTTGTATGGCAGCCCCACGACCCCATAGTCCGATTTGATCCATTCTTACATATGTTTTGTGGCATGAATAGAAACGCATTTGTGTGAAATTTTGTTGAAATTGGTGTACACATGAAAAAGTTTTTTTTAGAAAAACCAAATTGGGGGGATTAGGTTTGTATGGCAGCCCCATGACCCCACGGTCCGATTTTAGCGATTCAAACATACAAACTGCCTGCAATAAAAAGAAGCATGTGTGCAAAATTTCAGCTTTATAGCTTTCAAACTGGCCGAGTAAAACGCGTAGCAACAGACGGACAGACAGACAGACGGACATCGCCCAATCGACTCAGCTCGTCATGCTGATCATATATATATACATATTTTATATGGTCGGAGATGCTTCCTTCAATGCGTTACAAACTTCATGACAAAGTTAATATACCCTTTACTCTACGAGTGAAGGGTATAAACATTCAAAATATTTATTGTATCATCAAATTTTGGAGGGGGTTTGAACTTTCAAAACTGGTACGTATGATCGCAACTGGAAAGTAGAAAACAATGATAAACGAAATCAGAAAGTGAAGATAATGTGTAGAGACCGGATTATATGCAAATGCATAACTGCATATGCATTTGCATATATTGCCCATTTTACTGGGTTTTTGCATATTACATTGATAATGCAGTGATGATGCATATTTTCTAGTATAATTCTCGATTTGCACATTTGAAAATAGAGAAAAAGAAAGCATTACCATCAACTGCGAGTACTCAATTCTATGCCAACCTTGAGAATGTAGCATCTCCTAGTTAAAGGACTCCATCCAACTAATGAAAAGTGTGCAAAGATTGAACGCTGAGCTACCCGTTATATTTGCAGGAAAACTCAAGGAAAAGTTTCACAAAATCCTTGATAACAACCCTGGAAACGAGGAAGTATGTGAAATTGACAATTATATCAACGGTACCGGCAAAACTTTACCTGGCAAAAAATCTGCTTATATAGCGCCTAAATTTTAATATTGTCCAGTGGCATCGGCTGATGTTGAACGTTCCTTCTCAAATTATAAGACAATTAAATGACAGGAGACATTTTGTCTTTTGTCTTATTACGGAGCATTTCCCAAGTAACAATTTCATTCCTATAATAATTCGTAAAATACTCTCTTCTAACAATAATAGGGGCGTTTTACAATGTATAATCACTGAATAATAGTCCAATAATGGCGTTTGGCGCCGTTTTTTAATCCAATAGTACCTTATTGTAGCACTAAATTATGCTTCAAAAAAGGCGTACGTCATTTACTTTATATCATCATTTTCTGTCATTAAACGAATTTGCAAAAAAGAAATGAAAAACAAAATTTCCGCAGCTAGCATCGAACCCGTGTCTGTTGATTGCCCTCCTACAGGCTACCACTCAGCCAACCTCACATATAGTCAGCATTGCTCGTAAACGCTACAAATGGTTAGTTGATTCTATAGAAATGCTTGACGATTCTTTATCGAATCTTCTGCAATGCACCCTATATCAATCAGGTGACGTTTCTCCGCAGAGATCACCTTAATTGGTTCCGAAGATAACAATGAGTAAGTGTTTCATGCAAGATTTCAAGGATTTCTATTGAAGAAATTATGTATTTCAGAGCACTTCATAAGTGTCAATTCATTAAAAAATCAGAAAGTCCATCCTTCTATAAAACTACGGTGAAAAATTAAATTTATTGGATGACCATACGTCGCACTATAAAAATGAAACCGACTGTGCTATAGAAGAATATATGCATGTGTGTGGGTTAACTTAGAGAGACTATATTGCATGTGTGTGCTGCATCATCCAATAAACCATATGTTGGAGTCGAGTATTTAAAGGAGTATCTTTTTAGGTTACCGTTTAGAGACAGTTTTATCGAAGTCTTATACCACCATCTTTAAATTTATTCCATAATGATGATAGAAGCTTTCCGGAAAATGCTTTAAGGATGTTTTATCGGATCAAAATACCAACTAACCAACTAAAATGTGTTTTCCGTGCTCTAAAGTGCTAATAAAGACTGAATAATAAGTCTTTTCTTTCATTTTATATTGCATATTTTGTCATTTTAGTTGCATATTTCAAAGGTTTATTATGCATATTTGCATGCTTATTTCAGCCTTTTTAAGTTGCATATAATCCGGTCCCTAATAATGTGCATATATGCCACAAATTGCCCATGTTCCACCACCTATTAATTGAATTTATTTGGTATCACTAGCGCTAAGTCGTTAATAACATTGCGCTTGCTATTAACTTCAATCTAATTTCAATAAATATTTTAAAAAGCTGTGGTGTGGAGGCCCCTTGAGAGTGAGACCCATTCTAAGTGGTGGCCCTAGGGCCGGCCCTGGCACCATTCTAACTACATTTTGAACTATTAATAATAATTATTTTAGAAATTGAAAACGAAATCAAAAACTGGTTCACTGACTTTGCAATACAGAAGATTTTAAGAGTAAAACAAGGCAGGCAACATGACTACCCTTCATCGTCCTAAGTTTAGATGTTATCATGCTATCGAGGCCAGTTCCTTGGAACTAGTAGCTCAACTCACTATAGAATCTGCTCTAAGTTTGTGGATTAGAGTAAAATATGGTTTCGTGGAACAGTAAGGATCATAGAGCGGAAAAGCTAATTAATCTGGTTTGTGTTTGCACTAAATCAGTGAATTCAGGAGGAGGGAGCAGATGATCCCACCAGATCAGTAGCCGATAGTATGTTATCGCGTGTAATTCGTCCCCTTCCCCCGATACGTAACAGCGTATAGGTTATGACTTCAAATTGATAGCTATCGAATTGATTTCGTTTAACAATTCGCCTTCGTGTAGTTTTTCTTTCCCTCTGTTTTGTCCATGATGCGTCCACGTACGTAAAACCCAGGACAAAAATTTTGATTTAATAGGATCGATCCGTCGCATTGAAAATTACATGGCTTCGGGACACAAATTCCTTTAATTACTTCCAATTAGTTGGAACCTTTCCCTGGGACGTAAATACGTATGAGCTTTAAGCTTTCCGATTCAAATGGCGTTCTACCATCTTTCTAAAAGTCGGAATACAATGTCCAATCGATTGTAAAATAAAACTTTCTTTGGTGAAAGCTTGTTGTTGTGTGTATATTTTGTGTTTCCCCACTTGTGTCGAGGGGGTTTTGCGGCTCTTGGCTATGCATAAGATAGATGGATGGTTCCGGGACAAAGACCCGGCCGCGATAGGAACCTTTGGTGAAAGCTCATTTTCCCTCAAGGGGGCCATCATTCCACCATATCTCTCCATTCAGCGATAAACTCCTTGCAAAGCATGTTCGTCAACCCTAGCGAACGTGGTAGATCCTACTACTTCGATTGGCGAAACATGAAATCGAAGTAGTATGTAGGATCTAGCAGAGATTATACGATCAAAACGCTACTTAGCAATGAAAAAGACCCGACAAAATTAAATGAGAAGAGCGAAATTTATCGAATAACATGCGAAGACTGCAACAGTACATACATCGGACAAACGAAAAGATTAGTTGACACCAGGATTAAGGGACACTTAAAAGAGGCAGAGTTGGCGAAAAGAGACAAAAGGAAGAATATCAAATCATCAGTGGCTCGTCATATTATCGATGAAGGGCACAAAATGGAGCAGGTAAAAATATTAAAAGAGGTTAAGAAATCAAAACTGGATAGTTATGAAAGTTTTTGCATACAGAAGGAAAACCCCACTAATAGGTTGAATACAGACTTAGGCAATGCACAATCGTATCTCTTCGATCTAATCCCAGGTAGACCTAATTAGTAATCAGCGCCAGGATCTTTTTTGTAAACTTTTAAATAGCGCAATTAAATTTTAAGACTATATAATAGGAAGATGAGGCTAAAAAACACACATACCGCTGAAGAAGACAGTAATTGACTGTCGAAATACGTATTCGGAGACCAAAAAGGAAAAAAAAAGGATTTTTTTATTTCAGAATCCTTTTTGTATGGGATTTACCAGCTATATTTAACAGAGGCAGTTCGAACTGAATAAATTTAAATCTTTAAAAATTAAGTTACAATGACAGTAATTAATTGACAAATTCGATTTCCTAAAAAATGGGAAACGTTTCTAATAAAACTATTTATACTGGTCCGAACAGAGTTCTTTGTAGGTCGACTAAATTTATTCAAATTTATTATCTGAAGGTTGACGAGTACAGATAAATCTCCAAACTGTCAGTATTTACAAAAAATGGAAATCATAAGCAGCGAGAGTTAGCCCGAGCATATGGTAAGCCCCCGTGGTGAATAGAGACCACCACCATCGATTTTTTGCACAGTGCCACTAAAATACTACGCCACTGATTAGATCTTACAGTTTTTTCAACTACTGAAAATTAATGGAAATTTAACAATTTCTTAAACCACTCTCTACAAGTACTTCACATGGATTTAACAACGTGCGATGATTGAGGAATTTCGGCATGCCCAGATTAATTAATTTCGGAAACAAGAACCAGGGCAAATACGAACTCCGATGTCACGAATTGAAGTTAAAGAAACTAACTCCGAATGGGAGACGTTGCCTTCAAATATTAATTTTCGATAGTGATTTTCACTTAAATGTAACGCTATCTTACTGAAAACGAAATTCCAGACTATTCGAAATTATTTTCCAATAGGAACCAATATCCCCTCGAAAAAACTGAGCCCCAAGCCCCACACTCAAAAAATTATTCTGTTACAGTAACAAAAAACACTAATTATTTTAACAGATTATTCTTTTGATTTCGAGCCTATAGAATATTCTGTTAGTTTAACTAAACCAATTATGTTACCAATACAGAAAAGTGATTTGTATTTGTAACGTAATTGTCTGTATTTTTAACATATCACTTTGTTTACTTAACAGAATGTGACTCCCTAATTTTTGGAATATCAACATTATTTCCCATTTGAATAAAAAAAAAAACAAAGGGAAAGAACATTTAAGTCATAAATGAGTTTTGTATAACTAGCATTGACCTTTCTATTGGTGTTGGCGACATTTAATTTACCTCTTAACGCTCTAAAATGCATAATAAATTACCTGCCTACAGCGGGATTCGATCCCGTGGCCCTATGATTTGTAGAAGAACGCCCTGCCTACTAGACTAACCAGACTATATAAGTGTGTTACTCAAATACTCGTTAATACTGCCCTAGTTCTGTGATTTCAACAGAATCGTATGTTAAAGAAATTTGGAAAATACAAAACGATTCTGTTTGGCTAACAGAACAATATAATTAATTTTTCACGGTAATTTCAATGTTAATAGAAATTTATGTTAAAGCAACATAATTTACGTTAAAACTCTTAAGAAGACGTTTAATCAAATTTCCACCCGTCAATTAACAGAAATTCTGTTGATTGGAAAATTAAGTTACACTTGAATAATCTAATTTGACTGTTAAACTAATAAATATTTTGTTACTACAACAGATTTCCCGGTTATTTTTTTAACAGAAAGATTATGTTAGTTCAACCACAAAAAATTCTCTCAGTGCAAGGAGTCTTAATGGAAACAACTATATCTTCGGGCAATATCCACATTTTTTTCCAAATACCCTTCTTGAAATAAGTGGCGTACGCCACTGCATTACGAATTGATTTATGTTTCAAGAGATGGTATGAGTTTTCAGGGCAAGTTTAAAGTACATAGCTCGATCGCGACTCCCTTGTACTGCTGCTGGTGTTATTCAATGAAAAACTATTTAACCCAGTTCGCTCAAAGTTTTCACCCCACGTCGTGTCGGTCGCCGTCAACATGTCGGGCAAACTTTACCCGAAAAGTTTCGTGAAATATAAATCAAAAGTGTTTAGACTGAAAATTAATGAATGAATTTTCATATCGAATCAGTTGATGATGAAAACTCCCGCGAAATTCGTATACAACTACAAGAGGGTTTTGCCTCAAGGTTATAAATGAAGGCAGAATGTCGAGCCCGTTGTAAAGTCGAAAGCTCTAAAATTGGGTTTTACTAATAATAATGAGACGCGGCTTCTAACGTCAGCCTAGGGAAATTTTGCAACATTTCAAATAATTGCGATGTCGTCACCTTGGCGTGGCTGCGAGCTAAAACTGATGTGACATCCGTATGGGATGAACATCTGGCGAAAATGGCATACACATTAAAATTGATTCAATTTAAAAATTTAAAGGGGTTTCAATTTTTCGTTGAATTTTCAGCATTTGCGGATAATGGGGGTATGAATATTGTAGGCTCAATTAATATTACCAATGAAGCTCCTGAAATTGGGATACATTTACTCTGAATTAAATACGTGATGTAAGCTATACATTCGTGTTGCTTATTAGCTTTTCGTAATTTTGGAAAAAAAAAAATTAAATTACAATAATTCATAATGTTTCCGATTTCCAGACTACCCCCAGGTTGAAAAAAAATGTCTTTTGTCATAAATAACAATCTTTCGGAGAGTGTATAAACTGCCTCTAAACACACACTTTCATTTTGATATCCCCATTTTTAAGAAAGCAGACAAAGGCTGAAACAGCTTTTTTATTTTGTAAAAACGGGATGTACCGTCATCGCCTTGACATACCCAATCAACCATTGCTGAGGTGTACTTGTTTCTATTTTTGGGTAGACTACATTGTCAAAAACTCGACTTCGAACTGAACGTCTCCGGGCTAGATTGATCGAAGAATTGGTAACCTTAGTTAGTAAAAGCGACCAATACAGTTTTCGCGTTTTAGTTTTTCGCCACTTAAAATTGGCAGCGAAACAACAGGTACATATCCAGGATTTGGTTTCGTAGGGATTCCAAATCTCGATATTCGAAATCCTGCATTGGTGTTTAGTTTTTTCAGTAACATTTTTCCATCGTGGTTTAAATGCATTTTCCACAATTTATAGCCTAAATTGTTGAATTTGTAATTTTTTGTTCAGAAAAAATCGCAAAGCCTGAAATCGATCATGAAAGGGCTCCTTACAAAGTCTGCCGAAAGCTTTCGTGAAATTATTTGACGAAAAACAGAACAGGTAAGATGACGTTTTCACGTCAAATATGATTTATTTTTTATGATTTCCAAAACGATCGACAATAAATAAATAATAAAAAACGAGACCGAGTTCTGATCGTGCGAATAGCACGACCCATGTCCAGACCTAGAAGACATGCAACCCAAAATTTTAATTTTCATGTTTTTTGTAGTGGAGAAAGGGTATAAATGGGTCGGACCTGGCACATTTTTAACATCTTATCAAGGCATCAAACAGCTACCATTTGATACTATGTAATTTGAAGTTCTTCGCGACATTCTATCAAAAGATATGCCTGAATATAACTTTGTAGTGGAGGTAGGGGTAGGGGTAGCCGGACCTACTCCACTTTCCATCAACTTAAAGTATATGTCCGAATTAGGCATTGATCAAGATTTCATGTATCGAAAATTATGGCCGAATTAAAATATCAAGGAGTAATTTGTATGGGAGGTAGGGGAAGCCTTGGTCGGTTTGGCCCATTTTCAGTACCGTTAGTTAGTTAGTTCGAAGTTATCGTGCGAACAGACAGACACACGGACAGACAGACAGACATTGCTTATTCGAATCAGGGACCGACCCTGATCATTTATGTACATACAAGCTGTGAGAGCTCGCTTCGCGCGCTCCCCCATCTTGGGCTCGCTGCGCTGACACTAACATTCTCTTTCAAAACGAATAAAAGTGAATACTAAATTCGATTAAAAAAAAGTAGGAAGGCGCCTTACGTTATGAAATATACTTTATTTCTAGTAAATATTTTGACTGTTGGCAAACTTCGAATCGCCCCACCTTTTAGATATGATCGTTTGCGAGTGGGGCAAAACTGCTGAAATCCGCAATTTGTATCAGGAAAATGGGAAAAGGAGCAGCTTCATGGTCGATTTTCCAAGTGGAGAAGTTTACTGAACTGCAAATCCTTTTAAGAGGTGACTCCATAATTTGGTGGCTGCCGTCAAGAGTTATTCTTATTGCTATGGTTGGAAACTATTCAGGGGAGAGACTTGATGTAATTTGATAAAATGAGCTGTTTCTTCTGGTCTATTCCTCATATCTGGAAATATCAATTCAGTTATTGCAGGATGAAGTCTTTTAGTTCCGGGTGGAACTTTACTGAAATACGCTATTCCGTTCAAGGGATAGCTTCAATTGCAGTCTGCTGACCAATTTGTTTGTGAAGATTTGCTCTACTATTGACGGTGCCATTCAAGGGATATAGGCAAAAACAGGATAAAATGAGAATTTTGAGAAATCCGGTAAATGGAAATTCAGGAAGAATCAGTGGCGTGCGGTGACATTTAACAATAGGGATGCGTTTGAAACAAATTACAAAGCGCACCCAGCTTACTAAAAGCTTTGTATAGTAGGTAGAAACTATCTAATAAATAATATTTTACAGACACTGAATCAATTGAAAGACTGTTTTGCTTGAAATAGAACTAAAGCAGCATAATAGCGGACAAAAGCAGCACAATGCACAATCATAATTTTCTGCCCTCCTGATAGCTTAATCCAACATTTGATTTCAGTTTCAGAAACTGCATAAAATTTCACAAAAACTGAAGTTTTTCCTGTTGTCAAGATTATCGCCACTTTCAATGCAATGCAAATATGAAAAGTGATATACCGTTGGAAAGCCAACATGTTGAAGCAACTTTTTCAACTTTGCAGAGTTGTACGTATAAAGCACCGTTATGAAATTACTGGTTAAATTTTCAATGAAAAGTCTATCTTAAAATTTCTATAAAGTTTGAGTAACTGTATATTGAAAGTGGCGATAATGTTGGCAACAGAAAAAACTTCAGTTTTTGTGGAATTTTATGTAGTTTCGGAAACTGAAATCAAATCTTGGATTAAGTCATCACGAGGACTGCAAATTATGATTTTGCGTGATAAGTCACGATTTTCGATGACTTTTACAAAAAGAGCGATAACAAGGTAGCGGTAAAAAAAATTCCGATTGTATTGTATCTCAAATACTGTTACAGCCAGATACAGATTACAAACAAATCCTGGACTTGATTAAAATGAATCCAGTCAAAGCCTTGGATACTAGATTAAATTGTATGTCACTAAATTGAAAATGCATCGTAGAATGTACCTACTTGCATTATTCAAATTACAGTACATTATGGTATAATCGTTTCCGTAATCAAATCCATATAGTAGTTCCCCTATTGGAAGTGTGAATCCCCTATTAAACAAAATTCTCACAAAACACATCTATTCACCATAACCCATTGCGCAAACCATATAGCGATAGCACAACAATCAATTCAAGTGACTATGATGAGGTGAGAAACATCACCCCGCAATATATCACTCAAGGGAAGCGCAAGCTCTGGTGAGAACAAAATGAATCCAGTGTGTCTCGGCTATCTGAGTGTATCATATGACCTTGAACATTCTCCGAGTGCGAATCGGAATCGCTATGGTCGAAAAATGATCAACGCATCCATGGGATCTTTTTGTTGCTTAAGAGCTGAGAACCATTAAAGATAATTGAGTACAAATTGAAATGCGAGAACAGTGAATCATGTCGAAACTGAGAGTAATATTTTTCAAATTGAATTAAATTTTTTAAAGCTATTGGTAAAATTTGGATATGTTTTAATATCTCGCTGTTTTGTGATTGTGGGAAAATAAAAAATCAGTAAATTATGAAAGCAAAAGCTGAAATATTCTAGAAAGAGGAAAAATGTTTTTAATTGTTACAGAGATAAAATTTATAGGGATGCGGCGCATCCACCGCATCTATGGACCGCACGCCACTGGGAAGAATAGACAAAAACTTGAGAAAATAAGTTTGTTGCCCTCATAATTTGACTCCTAACCGAATTTATCGATGAGTCCCTTTTATTGGGTGCAGAACTTGTTCTGATGGGTGGTTGTAGAATTTATGGAAATTCGTTAATCAGACAAAACTATTAGAAAACGAACGCATTGATAAGATAAGATTGACCAACAATCTTGCAGATATTTCAATATCAATTCGGCTGGTCTTTATGCTAGTGGGGGAGAGAGTTACCATCAGTCATTTCCCAGATGTATTAAAAGCTTCTTTGTTATTGGGGGTGTAACCAACTTAGTGAGGTCACATCAATCCGTTCTGGAAATATGGGGAACTGACCAGTGTAATTTACTGAAATACGGTAATCCGATCAAGAAATATAGCTATAGGGTGGAATTTACCGAAATCCGGTAAAACGTTTAGCCGAAATAGGCAAAAGAATATGGGGAGCAATTATTGTCCTCATAATTTTGCTCATTGTGAATTTTCAGCCTATTGCAATACTACTTATTCCGGTATTTAGGGTAGAGAGCAATAAGGTCTAGCAAATTCACTTAAATCATCTAATTCCTTCAGATGATGTAGGAGATACAATCTGGGTTTGGAAAATTCAGTAAACTGCACTCATTGTGAATTTCCCATGTTTGAATGTTTATTTCGATATTTAAAGCAGGTTCCAATTAAGTAGTGAACATTTAACAATTTGCTTTTCCGTTCAAGAGAAGTCACCAAACGATGGTAGCTGCCTGCAAAATTTTGCTCACTATCAATTTTCCGTATGCTTATTCTGCTCGTCGTTAACCCGCTAATCATTTTCAGCGGTATCCGGAGGATTAGCAAAAGATGTACTTTGCACATTTTCCTCATGTTTCAATAGTTGTTCTACTATAGACGAATCTGGAAGGGCGTATTTATTGGAATCCGCTTATCCGGTCAGGAGATATAGACAAAGATTTGTGAGAAAGATGTTGCATTCAAAGGGGGGTACACATTTTCTGAAAACAAAGGATAAGCCCAGACAAAAAGCAAAAGAGCTTTTCCAAAAATTCTCATTTGATTATTCATTTAAGAGTGTTTGCAAATTTCAGTCGATTTCCAGCTATTCAGGTCGAAACCAATCGATTAGGGGGTTTAATTTACTGAGCTACGTCAATCTGATCAAGAGATATTAACAAAAGGAGGCGCAACTGTATTGCCATGGTAATGTTTCTCATGGCCGATTTTCCAGAGTTTTCATAAGCTATTGGTGGTGGACATTACAGTCAGTCAGGGTCAATTTCGGCGGTGGTCATTGAAGGTGTGAGGAGGGTAGGTGAAAATAATTTACTGAAGTACGTTCATCCGATCAACAGATATACATAAATTAAGAAAACAAACTGCCTTCACAATTTTTCTAGTAGTCAATGTTACAGATGTTTCAAAAGGTATTAATGCTGTTGAGCGTGGAAGTTATGCCAATGAAGGCAGAAATAAATCAGGCGAGAGATGGAATTCACTAAAAACCGCTTATCTGCTGTTCGGGTTCCAGATCAATCCGGTGAAATACACTTATCTGTTCCAAAAACTATGTGAAGAAAAACTATTTTACAAATTTTGCTAATTTTATTTTTTTTCACATGGTTCAACCCATACCAATCTAGGGTTGCATTCTACCCTCTACTGGGTAGAACCCAATGAAACTCGGTAACTCGTTTAAGAAATGTTCAGAAAAGAAAACAACTGTCTACATAATTTTGTTGATTGTGAATTTTCCGGCGTCTTCAATCCTTATTCGGCCATTCGGGGTGGAGACCAATTCGTAATGGAAAAGCTTGGAAAATCCGCTAACGCTCCGCTCTTCATAATTTCGTTCATTGTGAATTGTTTTGATACTTATTGTGCAAATCGGGGAAGATTTCAATCCGGTGATGAAAATTTGTTCATATCCGGGATTCATCCAGGAGATATAGACAAACGTATTCATAATTTTGATAATTGTGAATTTTTCGTATCTTTCAATATTTATTCTGGGTGTGGACCAATTCGGTGGAATCAATTTGCTGAAATCCGCGGCAAATCGTTCAGGACATACAGAAAGAAAGATATGAAAGATAACTGTTCTTTTAATTTTGCTTATTGTGAATTTGTTTGCGTATTTCAGTTGTTACTCTGCTATAAGTGGAGGAGATCAATTTGACGGGAAAATCTTTCAATAATCCGTTGGACGTTCAATAAATATAGGCAAAAGTATGGTAAAAAAATGTCCTTGTGAATTGTTGCTCATTGTGAATTTTCTGGATATTTAAATGATTATACTGCTATAATAATCAGCCTTGTATAGACCAATCCGTCAACTTACTGAAATCTGGTAATTAATTCAAGAAATACATAAAGAAGTATGCGAAAAACATTTGTCTCCATATTTGTGCCCATTGTGAATTTGTCATATGTTTGGATGGTTGTCCTGTTACTTTGGGTAGAGACCAATCCCGCGGAAGAAATTTACTGAAATCCGCTCATATGTTAAAGAAATACACGCAAAAATAGAGCCCATTGTAAATTTCAGCTCATTGTGAATTTTTGCATGTTTCAATAGTTATTATGCTATTCTGGCCAGAGTCTAATACAACAAACACAAAATCATGAAAATCTGTCCAGCCGTTCTCGAGTTATAAATGGTGTAACTAACACGACATTCTTTTATATACAGGGTGTCCGGAAACTGCCGCATAAACGCACCGGATTATGATTCCTCAGTTGATTTCCAGCAAAAAAGTTGTACGGAACATACCCCCTCAGCTTTACCCTTTAGCTGCCACAGGCATTTAAAGATTTTTAAAAAAATCATTTTCTTGCACGATTTAAAGCCTAATATCTCTAAAGCTCGACCAGCTGGAATAGTGAAATAAAATGATTATTTCAGCCAACAAATTTACCTATAAAATAAAACTAACGACACTAAAATCGGATAAGAGGTTTGGTTTTTACAGAGCTTCAAAGTCAAATTTGCGTGATTTAACCCAAAAACTGCGTTTATGCGGCAGTTTCCGGACACCCTGTATATAGATATACTTTGCCTTACCTCCGGAGGGGAGGCTCTTTTGAGGTGTTACATAATTTTGGCGTAACAAAAACAATATACCCTATATCATCTTATGGGTATAGGGTATAACAACATCAGAAATTGGTATGTTCGCCCGCTAACGTTTCACCTACAATGTGTATGTGACTACTATTACATCCCAGTTTAACCAACCATAGTGGCAGCAATTTGTCTGCTGCCCAGGAGCCATAGAGCCTAAGTGCGGCCCTGACTATTGCCTGTTGCTTATCGCCTTATAGGATTTTTTTGAGTATTTGTCTGTTTACTTGACTGCCTTTCAATTCAGTATGGTATTCTTAAAATCTATACAAAATATCCATTCCAAAAACCGCGACAAAAAAGGCATCTTATTCGATATTCAACGTGTCAAATATTCCACAGGATATCCGGTTTTTATTCTCTCGTTGCGAGTAAACAGTAATTCAGTCATTCTATAAAATTCAATTCAAGCAAACATTGTTTGGGCCGTACACTCGGTACAGGTTGTTCTGTGTGTGTGTGTGTGAATTCAAATGCTTTCGTCAGCACTTCTGTAACTCGCGGTCGCAACACTCGACACAACAGTTCCCTATTTTCCTTTTTTTCGGTATATTCTTTATTTGAGCGAAGGACTAAGTTTTTGAATTTTAAAAGAGCCTACTGACGTCAGCAAATTCACTTCAGTGTGTCGTTGATATAAATATTCTGTGTGTATGTATATGTACGTAGTGAAGTGTGCCACTTGCTCTTGGGCATTTTTGAATTTTGAGCTCTTGCGTGATAGTGCGAATATAAGTCTCTCCTGGATACATATCCTATAAGTCCACATTTATTTATGTATGTATAGAAATGTGCTTCCCCCTTATGGCATTGGTTTAGCAGTGTTGTGTGTTATATATTGTGTTGTTATATATGGAATGCATTCTACTTAGAGAATTTCAAGCATGGTTTTGTGTGTACGGGGGGAGATGTGTTGGTCTTCTCACTTTGTGGAAAGCCTTGCGATAATTTTCATCACGTGCTGTGTTGCTTTTTAAGGTGGGAATGTAAAGACTGAACAGTTCAAAAAGTTCCCGCTCTGGTGTTTACTAGACGATGAAGGAGGTAGGCAGAAAGGACAAAAAACTAGCAAGTCGGAGGTTCATACCATAAATCGTTTTGAAACGTGTATTATGCCGACCCCACACTGTTTGGAGTTTGTCAAACCCAGCGCAACAAAACGGTACCTTGGATTAAAACCCTCCTTCCCCACCATATTGCTTACAATTGGCCGTATACCGGATAAATAACCAAATTAAATTAATCCATCGCCTTCACATTCACACCCGATTTTATCGATCTTTGGTACAGATCTTTTGCGAGCGTAGTGTAGTTTCCTCCTTACCTGATACGCTGAATGTCACTTGAATTTGCAGAGAAGAAAACTTAATCAACGCAAATAAATGTTCCGAATGTACACAGGATTCATGTTGCCCATCAGCCATTCATAAGAGACAATTTCTCATACCTATTGCGTGTATATTTTAGTAAAAAAAATAAAGGATTTCCTCATACGATACGAACAAATTAATATTATATATTTAATTTCCTTCAAATAACAACTTTCTTCCCCGATTCTCTGCGTAATATCCCGTATGACGCATCAGCATTGTCCACTATTTTTTTTTCACCATCCCGAAAACAATTTATCATTCCAATAAAAGGACGTGAAAGCCCAACCTAATTTCTTGTGAAATCCTTGAACTATTTTCCGCAAAACACAAAAAGTAAACATCCGTAGTAGACTCCCACTTTCTTGTCAATTCGGACACTATGCCATTAACTACAGTTTTCCGCCTATCCTTTTTTCGGGTGCGTAGTATACACTCACAAGAGACGACCTAGTTGTGCCGTAGCATAACAAAAAAATCTTCAATTCAAATTTACTTACATTCCCTTCTTCTTCGCATCCTGGCAATTTTCAATATTTATGTCACACACCAACAGCAAGGTCGGGAAATACTAACCATTATACAAACAAAATCTCTGTCGCACATTTTGTATATAGTTTGCCTAACCTTCGTCCGATTTTTTTTTCGGAAGTTATTTTATATCGTATAGTCGATTGTGTGGCTCCGGGCTCCGGCTAGCAAAAGAGAATGGCGCCTCCCTGGATCGTTAAGTTGAAGTGTAATATACCCGAATCGTTGCACAGTTTGGGGTTGATTGCTAAACGAGCATTTGTCCTGCGGTTGGACACACTATATGGTGGTTTTAACCTTCGAACTTTGTCCTGACGACTATCGACAAGTCGACAACGACGAGTGCGACAAGAAGTTTATTAGACTGACTGACGTTGCTGTAAGGACATGGGCGGTGGCAAATGAATTGTATGCCTTTTGGGCATTTTGTTTTTAGACTTTTGGCAATTATGGTATTTTAATAGTGGAACAAAAAGTATTAATCGGGCTGCATGAACATGAAGTAGATATCATGCTGCGGGCGTCCATTCAATTTGTATTTTGAATAGGTAAATGCTCTGTTTTGGGTACACTTACGAAAATGTTGGTGGTGCGTAGGCGTGTGACTCAAGGACGCTTCCATGTAATAATAGTGTATAGCATGCTAATCCAGAGCCTGGAGCCTCAATAAGTTGCTTTTAGGCAACAATAACCTTTGGATTGTTGTAACGTGTGTTAACAGGTGTGCTGCATAAGGTGAAAGGAGATTACGGTTTATAATATACAACAAGTATCAGTCATACTGGTCGTTTCTTCATTGAGACAATTTCGGGTTTAATGAATGAAACATAATTGACTCATTTTCTGTTATGCTCAATATTATGTATTATAAGGAACCCGAACAATTAGTATACGTATCTGAGAAATACATTTGTTGTTAAGATCTCAATTATGTATTAAGGCGTGTTCAGACTATATGGCAACCTACCATATATTTGCTGCCATACGTATGGCAGGGTGTTCACACTGACTGCCACATATGGCAGTTTTTGGTATGGCGGCTTCCTTACCAGTTGCAAATGTAAACATATATATGGTAGCAAATATGGCGGCCGTTGACACTATATGGAACTTTTTGCATGGTGCCATACGAACGACAAACGTTAGTCACTTCACTTCTAAGATGTCGTTGCAAGCAGTAATTGCTGCTGCTGTTGTGGTGATCGTTATGTTAAAATTAAGAGAGAAAAAAAGAAAGAAGCAGCAAAATCAAGTCAAAAGAAGGCGAATGTGGGTGAGGAAATGGATATCTCGACGCAATACGGAAGGTTTTCATTCGACTTTATTGCGAGAATTAAGAGCAGAAGACGATGCGTTCTACCGCAATTTCGTTCGTATGTCACCGATGGACTTCGACTATCTTTTGAACCTTGTCTCACCATTGATCACAAAACACACAAATAAGAAAAGCAATACATATCTGCAAGTGAACGGTTAACATTGACGCTGAGATTCTTGGCAACCGGTGAGTGTTTTTGATATTGGTTCCAAGCTGAGTAAGTCAAATTTCAAACAAATTTCGTTGGTTCACAGGTATCTAACACAGCAGAAGAATGGATGAAGATTTCTTAAGTATTTGAACGACGATGGAATTTTCCGAATTGCATCGGAGCTATTGACGGAAAACATATTATACCATGAAAGCACCAAGAAAAGCTGGCACAGAGTATTTTAATTATAAAAAAACACACAGTATCGTCATGATGGCTCCAGCTGATGGAGAATTTAAATTTACTTTTTTTGATGTTAGCGGGAGATCCTGTCGGCGGTGTCTTCAATAACGGCAAACTCGCGATGTCATTGAATAGGAACACCCTAAACCTATACCACCTGGAAAACCATGACCTGGTCGCGATAAAGTGATTCCTTATGAGATTTTTGGCGACGACGTCTTCGCTTTAAAAACGATATTTAATGAAACCACTCTCAATTCGCCAACTGAGTATAGTTGAAAAAGTGTACAATTAGTCTCACGAGCTCGAAAGATCATCGAAAATGTTTTCGGAATTGCGAGTGCTCGTTTCGGAGTTCTACTCAAGCCAATTGAGCTTCGACCATAGAAAGTCAAAAAAATTGTCAAGGCTGCTTGTGCACTGCATAATTTTCTTATGACTCGTAACAATTCCAGAAGCATTTATGTGACGCCAGAAGACTTCGATCGAGAAACATCTGATGGACAAGTGATACCTGGCAGGTGGAGAGTAGGAATTAATGGAACATTGGATCCATTGGAGAGGGTTGCACAAGGCGATGCTACAATTGAAGCTAAAGAGGTCCAGCAGGAATTACAAGCTTATTTTGTTTCTGTTCATGGCGAAGTCGATTGACAGTATAATATGGTTTTGTGAGAATAATAATAATTGTCAATGAGAGCAAAAAAATAAAATAAAAATAAAGTACAACCAAATTACTTGTTGTTTGAGATGGTTTGTAAACTACACCGATGAATTTCATCGCACCATAATATACAAAAATGTGATAAACCCACGAAAAACAAGTGCCAGATGATTTTCATATGATGGACATGCTTATCATATGGCAGAGTGGTGCCAGATATCTGACAACAGGTGGTCACACTGTATGGTAACATCTATATGGCACGATATGGTATGCAGTTACCATACGATTTTTTTTTTCGTATGGCAGAGCATATGGAGAGTGTTCACACGGGTATGGCAATCATATGGCAGCAAATACATAAATGGTAGGTTGCCATATAGTCTGAACACGCATTTACAGTAGACATTGGAAAATCTTAATTTCAGTAAACTTAATTCTTTGGAAAACTTAACCCAGTTTCAGCCAAACATATCGTGTTTGTCAGGCTGTCGATCGCGACTTCTAGGTCCCTGGTGGTTTCTATCTAAAATGGAGCGTCCCAAAATCTTAATTTAATAGATTAGATGCAGCAACAGCAGCCCAATTCATTTTAAATGGTCACCCATGGCATGTATGGCAAAGTATATACATGTATATACGTGTCTGTTCGCACGATAACTTCCGAAATAATGAAGCTAGCCGTTTGAAATTTTGGTCAGATGTTTGTTTTGATAAAATATTGGACGGTATTGAAAATGAGCCAAATCGGACCAATGGTTCCCATATACCTCCCATCTAGGGACGCAGGAGCGTCCCGCCCGCCAAAGAAAAACGAAGAAACTTGAACAAATAAAAAGTGAGAAGCGACTAAGACTATGTTTACACGACGGAACAAGAATGGGTTTTCGGACCTCTGTAGCTCGGACCCTGGTTGGTCCTGAGTGTTCAAATTCAGTAGAGGTTGTCGCTCGTGCCGTCTTACGAAGTGTAGGAAATTTCAAGAAGATACGATGAAAAACATCGGAGATATAAGAGTTTGAAAATCGCATTTTCTCGAAAATCTAGTTCTCGTTGTTCTTGTTGTTTATTGACAGGGCTACAGCCTCGTAGAGAGCATCTCGGAATTTGCTCTCTTTTCCCATTGATAGAGTCTGTCCTAAAAGTGTACATAGGCTTAAGTCTATGTCTAGTATGTTTAAAAGGAAGTCTTTTGCAAAAGTCGGGAATAGGCCCGAAAAATGCCTAGAAAAGAATCGTATAGTTTTGTGATTTGGCACGACTGTTTAGAACAATCCCTTGTATATGTGCTCCAAAGTTTTCAGTTTTAGAGCGGTGGCAAGAGGTCAAAGTTCCTGTTTTGTTTCGTCTCATATACGAGTACATACATATGTATATAATATTGGATGAACAAATAACATCCCGATGACCCTAAAGCTTCCAGCAAACCAGCGCGGTAGCAGTTCACACAACACACACACCACAACAAGTTCGCCGAGGTATACCGCGGTGGAAACCTTTTTTGTATATTCTGACACGTACCGCTACCGCACTGCGCTGGTTTGGTGGAAGTTTAAATATGGCGCTGGGACACCAAACCGATTTTGACTAGACTATTCTGTTGTGTTCAAACGAGAGTTACATGATAAAGGCATTTAGAAAATCGATTTTTCAGGGAATTCTGATGAGTTCCTTTTAACAAAATTTGGCATGTAGGTTTATTCTTGTACCTTCTGATGCCTATAGCTATCTCTGATTCCTGGTCATGAAACCACTTAATCATTGTAAAAGCAATGCTTGGTAAAGTCGTTTAGTCAGGACTGAACAGGTTTTCGAGACTTTAGGTAAAGGATAAAAGGATTTTTGACATGTATACAGGGTGTCCCGCATTGGGTGGTCAATACTGTAAGTGTTGATAGCGCAACTTGTTTCAGCAAGAAAATTACCAATACAATCGGAATTTTTTTTACCGTTACCTTGTTATCGCTCTTTTTGTGAAAGTCATCAAAACTCGTGACTTGTCACGCAAAATCGTAATTTGCAGCACTCCTGATGACTTAATCCAAGATTTGATTTCAGTTTCAGAAACTACATAAAATTTCACAAAATCGGTTCGGAAATAAAAAAGTTATTCATGGTTTACACTAGTTCACTTTAAATGGGCCACCGTGTATGTGTGGTGCGCTACAATGGCAGCTTTTTTTGACTCCTTGACCATATGTCAAATTTGTCGCTCTACATTTTCGGAATGTGCTTAATTTTTGAAGGTATTTTGATTTCAAAATGTTCTCTAAGTAGTAACAACCTTACGTAAATCGTGTATTTTTTATTCCGTCTGGAATTCGTAATATTTCAGAAATCTTAAATGCATGTAGGCTCAATGGATGAATTAATTACGAATTAAGTTACGTGAAGTTTTCGGAATGATGAACATTTTTTAAATTAAATTTTAAGAGTATAGGTATTACACCACTATATTAGTCTAGCTGGTGTAGTGGTAAGTGCGCGCACCTTCGGTGCACAGGGTCATGGGTTCGAGACTCACCGTGAACGAATTGAGTTTGTGGTGTTTTTTCGAACTCATGACTCATGTAACAGACTATATTCTCACTCAGATGTTAAACGAGTACCTACCCATTTATGTGTACGTATTATTTATTTTTTATTACACCACTTTTGCTGTTGCTATATGCTGCTAAATGGACGCTTCATCTTCTGAGCACTCATTGATTGGACTGGACTGCATATCGAGTCAGCAGAATGCTATATAATGTCTTGCTCTGTGGCTGTGATCGTTCGGTCGCCACTCTGTGGTAAAGAGATTCATAGAGAAATGAGTTTCCAAAGTCGGCACGACTCGTCGCAAGTTTATTATTCATAAGATGATGATAAGAAATATTCGGTACATTACGCTTCCAGGTCCCCAAGGGAAATTTTTGATGTTTCCGATATTTTCCGCTATGTGTCCGCTATATGGCGGACGGTAAGATAAGAGTCGCTAGTGTCGATAAGAAGAACAAGAAAAATTTCCCTTGGGGACCTGAAAGCGTAATATACCAAATATTCTTATCGTAGAATAATAAACAAACAATCCGACTAGGAAGTGGTATGGCTGACGACAACCGCATCACAGTCCGAATTCAGTTGTCTTTGTAATGTTGACGATCACACACGGT
>CATIXY010000039.1:0-26672 GCA_949715475.1 Microchrysa polita
AGGTCTCGATGCCCTCTTCATCGACTTTTTCAAACCCCATTTTCGCCAAATCTCATAGAAATTGAGAAAAGTGGCATTTTCAGCCCAAAAGGAGCGTTTTGGGGGTGATTTCTTGGCCAATCTTTAAACGGCTGTATCTCCTAAACGGTGATAGCTAGGGCCCTCAAAGTTTCACCAAAATGTAGGTCTGGATGCCCTCTTCATCGACTTTTTCAAACCACATTTTCACCAAATCTCATAGAAATTGAGAAAAGTGGATTTTCAGCCCAAAAGGAGCGTTTTGGGGGTGATTTCTTGGCCAATCTTTAAACGGCTGTATCTCCTAAACGGCGATAGCTAGGGCCCTCAAAGTTTCACCAAAATGTAGGTCTGGATGCCCTCTTCATCGACTTTTTCAAACCCCATTTTCGAGAAATCTCATAGAAATTGAGAAAAGTGGCATTTTCAGCCCAAAAGGAGCGTTTTGGGGGTGATTTCTTGGCCAATCTTTAAACGGCTGTATCTCCTAAACGGTGATAGCTGGATGCCCTCTTCATCGACTTTTTCAAACCCCATTTTCGCCAAATCTCATAGAAATTGAGAAAAGTGGCATTTTCAGCCCAAAAGGAGCGTTTTGGGGGTGATTTCTTGGCCAATCTTTAAACGGCTGTATCTCCTAAACGGTGATAGCTAGGGCCCTCAAAGTTTCACCAAAATGTAGGTCTGGATGCCCTCTTCATCGACTTTTTCAAACCCCATTTTCGAGAAATCTCATAGAAATTGAGAAAAGTGGCATTTTCAGCCCAAAAGGAGCGTTTTGGGGGTGATTTCTTGGCCAATCTTTAAACGGCTGTATCTCCTAAACGGTGATAGCTAGGGCCGTCAAAGTTTCACTAAAATGTAGGTCTGGATGCCCTCTTCATCGACTTTTTCAAACCCCATTTTCGCCAAATCTCATAGAAATTGAGAAAAGTGGCATTTTCAGCCCAAAACGAGCGTTTTGGGGGTGATTTCTTGGCCAATCTTTAAACGGCTGTATCTCCTAAACGGTGATAGCTAGGGCCCTCAAAGTTTCACCAAAATGTAGGTCTGGATGCCCTCTTCATCGACTTTTTCAAACCCCATTTTCGCCAAATCTCATAGAAATTGAGAAAAGTGGCATTTTCAGCCCAAAAGGAGCGTTTTGGGGGTGATTTCTTGGCCAATCTTTAAACGGCTGTATCTCCTAAACGGTGATAGCTAGGGCCCTCAAAGTTTCACCAAAATGTAGGTCTGGATGCCCTCTTCATCGACTTTTTCAAACCCCATTTTCGCCAAATCTCATAGAAATTGAGAAAAGTGGATTTTCAGCCCAAAAGGAGCGTTTTGGGGGTGATTTCTTGGCCAATCTTTAAACGGCTGTATCTCCTAAACGGTGATAGCTAGGGCCCTCAAAGTTTCACCAAAATGTAGGTCTGGATGCCCTCTTCATCGACTTTTTCAAACCCCATTTTCGAGAAATCTCATAGAAATTGAGAAAGGTGGCATTTTCAGCCCAAAATGAGCGTTTTGGGGGTGATTTCTTGGCCAATCTTTAAACGGCTGTATCTCCTAAACGGTGATAGCTAGGGCCCTCAAAGTTTCACCAAAATGTAGGTCTGGATGCCCTCTTCATCGACTTTTTCAAACCCCATTTTCGCCAAATCTCATAGAAATTGAGAAAAGTGGCATTTTCAGCCCAAAACGAGCGTTTTGGGGGTGATTTCTTGGCCAATCTTTAAACGGCTGTATCTCCTAAACGGTGATAGCTAGGGCCCTCAAAGTTTCACCAAAATGTAGGTCTGGATGCCCTCTTCATCGACTTTTTCAAACCCCATTTTCGCCAAATCTCATAGAAATTGAGAAAAGTGGATTTTCAGCCCAAAAGGAGCGTTTTGGGGGTGATTTCTTGGCCAATCGTTAAACGGCTGTATCTCCTAAACGGTGATAGCTAGGGCCCTCAAAGTTTCACCAAAATGTAGGTCTGGATGCCCTCTTCATCGACTTTTTCAAACCCCATTTTCGCCAAATCTTATAGAAATTGAGAAAAGTGGCATTTTCAGCCCAAAAGGAGCGTTTTGGGGGTGATTTCTTGGCCAATCTTTAAACGGCTGTATCTCCTAAACGGTGATAGCTAGGGCCCTCAAAGTTTCACCAAAATGTAGGTCTGGATGCCCTCTTCATCGACTTTTTCAAACCGCATTTTCGCCAAATCTCATAGAAATTGAGAAAAGTGGCATTTTCAGCCTAAAAGGAGCGTTTTGGGGGTGATTTCTTGGCCAATCTTTAAACGGCTGTATCTCCTAAACGGTGATAGCTAGGGCCCTCAAAGTTTCACCAAAATGTAGGTCTGGATGCCCTCTTCGTCGACTTTTTCAAACCCCATTTTCGCCAAATCTCATAGAAATTGAGAAAAGTGGCATTTTCAGCCCAAAAGGAGCGTTTTGGGGGTGATTTCTTGGCCAATCTTTAAACGGCTGTATCTCCTAAACGGTGATAGCTAGGGCCCTCAAAGTTTCACCAAAATGTAGGTCTGGATGCCCTCTTCATCGACTTTTTCAAACCCCATTTTCGCCAAATCTCATAGAAATTGAGAAAAGTGGCATTTTCAGCCCAAAACGAGCGTTTTGGGGGTGATTTCTTGGCCAATCTTTAAACGGCTGTATCTCCTAAACGGTGATAGCTAGGGCCCTCAAAGTTTCACCAAAATGTAGGTCTGGATGCCCTCTTCATCGACTTTTTCAAACCCCATTTTCGCCAAATCTCATAGAAATTGAGAAAAGTGGATTTTCAGCCCAAAAGGAGCGTTTTGGGGGTGATTTCTTGGCCAATCTTTAAACGGCTGTATCTCCTAAACGGTGATAGCTAGGGCCCTCAAAGTTTCACCAAAATGTAGGTCTGGATGCCCTCTTCATCGACTTTTTCAAACCCCATTTTCGAGAAATCTCATAGAAATTGAAAAAAGTGGCATTTTCAGCCCAAAAGGAGCGTTTTGGGGGTGATTTCTTGGCCAATCTTTAAACGGCTGTATCTCCTAAACGGTGATAGCTAGGGCCCTCAAAGTTTCACCCAAATGTAGGTCTGGATGCCCTCTTCGTCGACTTTTTCAAACCCCATTTTCGCCAAATCTGATAGAAATTGAGAAAAGTGGCATTTTCAGCCCAAAAGGAGCGTTTTGGGGGTGATTTCTTGGCCAATCTTTAAACGGCTGTATCTCCTAAACGGTGATAGCTAGGGCCCTCAAAGTTTCACCAAAATGTAGGTCTGGATGCCCTCTTCATCGACTTTTTCAAACCCCATTTTCGCCAAATCTCATAGAAATTGAGAAAAGTGGCATTTTCAGCCCAAAAGGAGCGTTTTGGGGGTGATTTCTTGGCCAATCTTTAAACGGCTGTATCTCCTAAACGGTGATAGCTAGGGCCCTCAAAGTTTCACCAAAATGTAGGTCTGGATGCCCTCTTCATCGACTTTTTCAAACCCCATTTTCGCCAAATCTCATAGAAATTGAGAAAAGTGTCATTTTCGGCCCAAAAGGAGCGTTTTGGGGGTGATTTCTTGGCCAATCTTTAAACGACTGTATCTCCTAAACGGTGATAGCTAGGGCCCTCAAAGTTTCACCAAAATGTATGTCTGGATGCCCTCTTCATCGACTTTTTCAAACCCCATTTTCGCCAAATCTCATAGAAATTGAGAAAAGTGGCATTTTCGGCCCAAAAGGAGCGTTTTGGGGGTGATTTCTTGGCCAATCTTTAAACGACTGTATCTCCTAAACGGTGATAGCTAGGGCCCTCAAAGTTTCACCAAAATGTAGGTCTGGATGCCCTCTTCATCGACTTTTTCAAACCCCATTTTCGCCAAATCTCATAGAAATTGAGAAAAGTGGCATTTTCGGCCCAAAAGGAGCGTTTTGGGGTGATTTTTTGGCCAATCTTTAAACGGCTGTATTTCGCCAAATCTCATAGAAATTGAGAAAAGTGGCATTTTCGGCCCAAAAGGAGCGTTTTGGGGGTGATTTCTTGGCCAATCTTTAAACGGCTGTATCTCCTAAACGGTGATAGCTAGGGCCCTCAAAGTTTCACCAAAATGTAGGTCTGGATGCCCTCTTCATCGACTTTTTCAAACCCCATTTTCGCCAAATCTCATAGAAATTGAGAAAAGTGTCATTTTCGGCCCAAAAGGAGCGTTTTGGGGTGATTTTTTGGCCAATCTTTAAACGGCTGTATTTCGCCAAATCTCATAGAAATTGAGAAAAGTGGCATTTTCGGCCCAAAAGGAGCGTTTTGGGGGTGATTTCTTGGCCAATCTTTAAACGGCTGTATCTCCTAAACGGTGATAGCTAGGGCCCTCAAAGTTTCACCAAAATGTAGGTCTGGTGGATGCCCTCTTCATCGACTTTTTCAAACCCCATTTTCGCCAAATCTCATAGAAATTGAGAAAAGTGGCATTTTCAGCCCAAAAGGAGCGTTTTGGCGGTGATTTTTTGGCCAATCTTTAAACGGCTGTATCTCCTAAACGGTGATAGCTAGGGCCCTCAAAGTTTCACCAAAATGTAGGTCTGGATGCCCTCTTCATCGACTTTTTCAAACCCCATTTTCGCCAAATCTCATAGAAATTGAGAAAAGTGTCATTTTCGGCCCAAAAGGAGCGTTTTGGGGGTGATTTCTTGGCCAATCTTTAAACGACTGTATCTCCTAAACGGTGATAGCTAGGGCCCTCAAAGTTTCACCAAAATGTATGTCTGGATGCCCTCTTCATCGACTTTTTCAAACCCCATTTTCGCCAAATCTCATAGAAATTGAGAAAAGTGGCATTTTCGGCCCAAAAGGAGCGTTTTGGGGGTGATTTCTTGGCCAATCTTTAAACGACTGTATCTCCTAAACGGTGATAGCTAGGGCCCTCAAAGTTTCACCAAAATGTAGGTCTGGATGCCCTCTTCATCGACTTTTTCAAACCCCATTTTCGCCAAATCTCATAGAAATTGAGAAAAGTGGCATTTTCGGCCCAAAAGGAGCGTTTTGGGGTGATTTTTTGGCCAATCTTTAAACGGCTGTATTTCGCCAAATCTCATAGAAATTGAGAAAAGTGGCATTTTCGGCCCAAAAGGAGCGTTTTGGGGGTGATTTCTTGGCCAATCTTTAAACGGCTGTATCTCCTAAACGGTGATAGCTAGGGCCCTCAAAGTTTCACCAAAATGTAGGTCTGGATGCCCTCTTCATCGACTTTTTCAAACCCCATTTTCGCCAAATCTCATAGAAATTGAGAAAAGTGTCATTTTCGGCCCAAAAGGAGCGTTTTGGGGTGATTTTTTGGCCAATCTTTAAACGGCTGTATTTCGCCAAATCTCATAGAAATTGAGAAAAGTTGCATTTTCGGCCCAAAAAAAGCGTTTTGGGGGTGATTTCTTGGCCAATCTTTAAACGGCTGTATCTCCTAAACGGTGATAGCTAGGGCCCTCAAAGTTTCACCAAAATGTAGGTCTGGATGCCCTCTTCATCGACTTTTTCAAACCCCAATTTTGCCAAATCTCATAGAAATTGAGAAAAGTGGCATTTTCGGCCCAAAAGGAGCGTTTTGGGGGTGATTTCTTGGCCAATCTTTAAACGGCTGTATCTCCTAAACGGTGATAGCTAGGGCCCTCAAAGTTTCACCAAAATGTAGGTCTGGATGCCCTCTTCATCGACTTTTTCAAACCCCATTTTCGCCAAATCCCATAGAAATTGAGAAAAGTGGCATTTTCGGCCCAAAAGGAGCGTTTTGGAGGTGATTTCTTGGCCAATCTTTAAACGGCTGTATCTCCTAAACGGTGATAGCTAGGGCCCTCAAAGTTTCACCAAAATGTAGGTCTGGATGCCCTCTTCATCGACTTTTTCAAACCCCATTTTTGCCAAATCTCATAGAAATTGAGAAAAGTGGCATTTTCGGCCCAAAAGGAGCGTTTTGGGGGTGATTTCTTGGCCAATCTTTAAACGGCTGTATCTCCTAAACGGTGATAGCTAGGGCCCTCAAAGTTTCACCAAAATGTAGGTCTGGATGCCCTCTTCATCGACTTTTTCAAACCCCATTTTCGCCAAATCCCATAGAAATTGAGAAAAGTGGCATTTTCAGACCAAGGCGAGCGTTTTGGAGGTGATTTCTTGGCCAATCTTTAAACGGCTGTATCTCCTAAACGGTGATAGCTAGGGCCCTCAAAGTTTCACCAAAATGTAGGTCTGGATGCCCTCTTCATCGACTTTTTCAAACCCCATTTTCGCCAAATCTCATAGAAATTGAGAAAAGTGGCATTTTCGGCCCAAAAGGAGCGTTTTGGGGGTGATTTCTTGGCCAATCTTTAAACGGCTGTATCTCCTAAACGGTGATAGCTAGGGCCCTCAAAGTTTCACCAAAATGTAGGTCTGGATGCCCTCTTCATGGACTTTTTCAAACCCCATTTTCGCCAAATCTCATAGAAATTGAGAAAAGTGGCATTTTCGGCCCAAAAGGAGCGTTTTGGGGGTGATTTCTTGGCCAATCTTTAAACGGCTGTATCTCCTAAACGGTGATAGCCAGGGCCCTCAAAGTTTCACCAAAATGTAGGTCTGGATGCCCTCTTCATCGACTTTTTCAAACCCCATTTTTGCCAAATCCCATAGAAATTGAGAAAAGTGGCATTTTCGGCCCAAAAGGAGCGTTTTGGGGGTGATTTCTCGGCCAATCTTTAAACGGCTGTATCTCCTAAACGGTGATAGCTAGGACCCTCAAAGTTTCACCAAAATGTAGGTCTGGATGCCCTCTTCATCGACTTTTTCAAACCCCATTTTCGCCAAATCTCATAGAAATTGAGAAAAGTGTCATTTTCGGCCCAAAAGGAGCGTTTTGGGGGTGATTTCTTGGCCAATCTTTAAACGACTGTATCTCCTAAACGGTGATAGCTAGGGCCCTCAAAGTTTCACCAAAATGTAGGTCTGGATGCCCTCTTCATCGACTTTTTCAAACCCCATTTTCGCCAAATCCCATAGAAATTGAGAAAAGTGGCATTTTCAGACCAAGGCGAGCGTTTTGGAGGTGATTTCTTGGCCAATCTTTAAACGGCTGTATCTCCTAAACGGTGATAGCTAGGGCCCTCAAAGTTTCACCAAAATGTAGGTCTGGATGCCCTCTTCATCGACTTTTTCAAACCCCATTTTCGCCAAATCTCATAGAAATTGAGAAAAGTGGCATTTTCGGCCCAAAAGGAGCGTTTTGGGGTGATTTTTTGGCCAATCTTTAAACGGCTGTATTTCGCCAAATCTCATAGAAATTGAGAAAAATGGCATTTTCGGCCCAAAAGGAGCGTTTTGGGGGTGATTTCTTGGCCAATCTTTAAACGGCTGTATCTCCTAAACGGTGATAGCTAGGGCCCTCAAAGTTTCACCAAAATGTAGGTCTGGATGCCCTCTTCATCGACTTTTTCAAACCCCATTTTCGCCAAATCTCATAGAAATTGAGAAAAGTGGCATTTTCGGCCCAAAAGGAGCGTTTTGGGGGTGATTTCTTGGCCAATCTTGAAACGGCTGTATCTCCTAAACGGTGATAGCTAGGGCCCTCAAAGTTTCACCAAAATGTAGGTCTGGATGCCCTCTTCATCGACTTTTTCAAACCCCATTTTCGCCAAATCCCATAGAAATTGAGAAAAGTGGCATTTTCGGCCCAAAAGGAGCGTTTTGGAGGTGATTTCTTGGCCAATCTTTAAACGGCTGTATCTCCTAAACGGTGATAGCTAGGGCCCTCAAAGTTTCACCAAAATGTAGGTCTGGATGCCCTCTTCATCGACTTTTTCAAACCCCATTTTTGCCAAATCTCATAGAAATTGAGAAAAGTGGCATTTTCGGCCCAAAAGGAGCGTTTTGGGGGTGATTTCTTGGCCAATCTTTAAACGGCTGTATCTCCTAAACGGTGATAGCTAGGGCCCTCAAAGTTTCACCAAAATGTAGGTCTGGATGCCCTCTTCATCGACTTTTTCAAACCCCATTTTCGCCAAATCCCATAGAAATTGAGAAAAGTGGCATTTTCAGACCAAGGCGAGCGTTTTGGAGGTGATTTCTTGGCCAATCTTTAAACGGCTGTATCTCCTAAACGGTGATAGCTAGGGCCCTCAAAGTTTCACCAAAATGTAGGTCTGGATGCCCTCTTCATCGACTTTTTCAAACCCCATTTTCGCCAAATCTCATAGAAATTGAGAAAAGTGGCATTTTCGGCCCAAAAGGAGCGTTTTGGGGGTGATTTCTTGGCCAATCTTTAAACGGCTGTATCTCCTAAACGGTGATAGCCAGGGCCCTCAAAGTTTCACCAAAATGTAGGTCTGGATGCCCTCTTCATCGACTTTTTCAAACCCCATTTTCGCCAAATCTCATAGAAATTGAGAAAAGTGGCATTTTCGGCCCAAAAGGAGCGTTTTGGGGGTGATTTCTTGGCCAATCTTTAAACGGCTGTATCTCCTAAACGGTGATAGCTAGGGCCCTCAAAGTTTCACCAAAATGTAGGTCTGGATGCCCTCTTCATCGACTTTTTCAAACCCCATTTTTGCCAAATCTCATAGAAATTGAGAAAAGTGGCATTTTCGGCCCAAAAGGAGCGTTTTGGGGGTGATTTCTTGGCCAATTTTTAAACGGCTGTATCTCCTAAACGGTGATAGCTAGGGCCCTCAAAGTTTCACCAAAATGTAGGTCTGGATGCCCTCTTCATCGACTTTTTCAAACCCCATTTTCGCCAAATCTCATAGAAATTGAGAAAAGTGTCATTTTCGGCCCAAAAGGAGCGTTTTGGGGGTGATTTCTTGACCAATCTTTAAACGGCTGTATCTCCTAAACGGTGATAGCTAGGGCCCTCAAAGTTTCACCAAAATGTAGGTCTGGATGCCCTCTTCATCGACTTTTTCAAACCCCATTTTCGCCAAATCTCATAGAAATTGAGAAAAGTGTCATTTTCGGCCCAAAAGGAGCGTTTTGGGGGTGATTTCTTGGCCAATCTTTAAACGGCTGTATCTCCTAAACGGTGATAGCTAGGGCCCTCAAAGTTTCACCAAAATGTAGGTCTGGATGCCTTCTTCATCGACTTTTTCAAACCCCATTTTCGCCAAATCTGATAGAAATTGAGAAAAGTGTCATTTTCGGCCCAAAAGGAGCGTTTTGGGGGTGATTTCTTGGCCAATCTTTAAACGGCTGTATCTCCTAAACGGTGATAGCTAGGGCCCTCAAAGTTTCACCAAAATGTAGGTCTGGATGCCCTCTTCATCGACTTTTTCAAACCCCATTTTCGCCAAATCTCATAGAAATTGAGAAAAGTGTCATTTTCGGCCCAAAAGGAGCGTTTTGGGGGTGATTTCTTGGCCAATCTTTAAACGGCTGTATCTCCTAAACGGTGATAGCTAGGGCCCTCAAAGTTTCACCAAAATGTAGGTCTGGATGCCTTCTTCATCGACTTTTTCAAACCCCATTTTCGCCAAATCTCATAGAAATTGAGAAAAGTGTCATTTTCGGCCCAAAAGGAGCGTTTTGGGGGTGATTTCTTGGCCAATCTTTAAACGGCTGTATCTCCTAAACGGTGATAGCTAGGGCCCTCAAAGTTTCACCAAAATGTAGGTCTGGATGCCCTCTTCATCGACTTTTTCAAACCCCATTTTCGCCAAATCCCATAGAAATTGAGAAAAGTGGCATTTTCAGACCAAGGCGAGCGTTTTGGAGGTGATTTCTTGGCCAATCTTTAAACGGCTGTATCTCCTAAACGGTGATAGCTAGGGCCCTCAAAGTTTCACCAAAATGTAGGTCTGGATGCCCTCTTCATCGACTTTTTCAAACCCCATTTTCGCCAAATCTCATAGAAATTGAGAAAAGTGGCATTTTCGGCCCAAAAGGAGCGTTTTGGGGGTGATTTCTTGACCAATCTTTAAACGGCTGTATCTCCTAAACGGTGATAGCTAGGGCCCTCAAAGTTTCACCAAAATGTAGGTCTGGATGCCCTCTTCATCGACTTTTTCAAACCCCATTTTCGCCAAATCTCATAGAAATTGAGAAAAGTGTCATTTTCGGCCCAAAAGGAGCGTTTTGGGGGTGATTTCTTGGCCAATCTTTAAACGGCTGTATCTCCTAAACGGTGATAGCTAGGGCCCTCAAAGTTTCACCAAAATGTAGGTCTGGATGCCTTCTTCATCGACTTTTTCAAACCCCATTTTCGCCAAATCTGATAGAAATTGAGAAAAGTGTCATTTTCGGCCCAAAAGGAGCGTTTTGGGGGTGATTTCTTGGCCAATCTTTAAACGGCTGTATCTCCTAAACGGTGATAGCTAGGGCCCTCAAAGTTTCACCAAAATGTAGGTCTGGATGCCCTCTTCATCGACTTTTTCAAACCCCATTTTCGCCAAATCTCATAGAAATTGAGAAAAGTGGCATTTTCGGCCCAAAAGGAGCATTTTGGGGGTGATTTCTTGGCCAATCTTTAAACGGCTGTATCTCCTAAACGGTGATAACTAGGGCCCTCAAAGTCTCACCAAAATGTAGGTCTGGATGCCCTCTTCATCGACTTTTTCAAACCCCATTTTCGCCAAATCTCATAGAAATTGAGAAAAGTGGCATTTTTGGCCCAAAAGGAGCGTTTTGGGGGTGATTTCTTGGCCAATCTTTAAACGGCTGTATCTCCTAAACGGTGATAGCTAGGGCCCTCAAAGTTTCACCAAAATGTAGGTCTGGATGCCCTCTTCATCGACTTTTTCAAACCCCATTTTCGCCAAATCTCACAGAAATTGAGAAAAGTGGCATTTTCAGCCCAAAAGGAGCGTTTTGGGGGTGATTTCTTGGCCAATCTTTAAACGGCTGTATCTCCTAAACGGTGATAGCTAGGGCCCTCAAAGTTTCATCAAAATGTAGGTCTGGATGCCCCTTCATCGACTTTTTCAAACCCCATTTTCGCCAAATCTCACAGAAATTGAGAAAAGTGGCATTTTCAGCCCAAAAGGAGCGTTTTGGGGGTGATTTCTTGGCCAATCTTTAAACGGCTGTATCTCCTAAACGGTGATAGCTAGGGCCCTCAAAGTTTCATCAAAATGTAGGTCTGGATGCCCCTTCATCGACTTTTTCAAACCCCATTTTCGCCAAATCTCAAAGAAATTGAGAAAAGTGGCATTTTTGGCCCAAAAGGAGCGTTTTGGGGGTGATTTCTTGGCCAATCTTTAAACGGCTGTATCTCCTAAACGGTGATAGCTAGGGCCCTCAAAGTTTCACCAAAATGTAGGTCTGGATGCCCTCTTCATCGACTTTTTCAAACCCCATTTTCGCCAAATCTCACAGAAATTGAGAAAAGTGGCATTTTCAGCCCAAAAGGAGCGTTTTGGGGGTGATTTCTTGGCCAATCTTTAAACGGCTGTATCTCCTAAACGGTGATAGCTAGGGCCCTCAAAGTTTCACCAAAATGTAGGTCTGGATGCCCTCTTCATCGACTTTTTCAAACCCCATTTTCGCCAAATCTCACAGAAATTGAGAAAAGTGGCATTTTCAGCCCAAAAGGAGCGTTTTGGGGGTGATTTCTTGGCCAATCTTTAAACGGCTGTATCTCCTAAACGGTGATAGCTAGGGCCCTCAAAGTTTCACCAAAATGTAGGTCTGGATGCCCTCTTCATCGACTTTTTCAAACCCCATTTTCGCCAAATCTCATAGAAATTGAGAAAAGTGGCATTTTCGGCCCAAAAGGAGCATTTTGGGGGTGATTTCTTGGCCAATCTTTAAACGGCTGTATCTCCTAAACGGTGATAACTAGGGCCCTCAAAGTCTCACCAAAATGTAGGTCTGGATGCCCTCTTCATCGACTTTTTCAAACCCCATTTTCACCAAATCTCATGGAAATTGAGAAAAGTGGCATTTTCAGCCCAAAAGGAGCGTTTTGGGGTTGATTTCTTGGCCAATCTTTAAACGGCTGTATCTCCTAAACGGTGATAGCTAGGGCCCTCAAAGTTTCACCAAAATGTAGGTCTGGATGCCCTCTTCATCGACTTTTTCAAACCCCATTTTCACCAAATCTCATGGAAATTGAGAAAAGTGGCATTTTCAGCCCAAAAGGAGCGTTTTGGGGTTGATTTCTTGGCCAATCTTTAAACGGCTGTATCTCCTAAACGGTGATAGCTAGGGCCCTCAAAGTTTCACCAAAATGTAGGTCTGGATGCCCTCTTCATCGACTTTTTCAAACCCCATTTTCACCAAATCTCATAGAAATTGAGAAAAGTGGCATTTTCAGCCCAAAAGGAGCGTTTTGGGGGTGATTTCTTGGCTAATCTTTAAACGGCTGTATCTCCTAAACGGTGATAGCTAGGGCCCTCAAAGTTTCACCAAAATGTAGGTCTGGATGCCCTCTGAGAATTGAGAAAAGTGGCATTTTCAGCCCAAAAGGAGCGTTTTGGGGGTGATGCCCTCTTCATCGACTTTTTCAAACCCCATTTTCACCAAATCTCATAGAAATTGAGAAAAGTGGCATTTTGAGCCCAATAGGAGCGTTTTGGCGGTGATTTCTTGGCCAATCTTTAAACGGCTGTATCTCCTAAACGGTGATAGCTAGGGCCCTCAAAGTTTCACCAAAATGTAGGTCTGGATGCCCTCTTCATCGACTTTTTCAAACCCCATTTTCACCAAATCTCATGGAAATTGAGAAAAGTGGCATTTTCAGCCCAAAAGGAGCGTTTTGGGGTTGATTTCTTGGCCAATCTTTAAACGGCTGTATCTCCTAAACGGTGATAGCTAGGGCCCTCAAAGTTTCACCAAAATGTAGGTCTGGATGCCCTCTTCATCGACTTTTTCAAACCCCATTTTCACCAAATCTCATAGAAATTGAGAAAAGTGGCATTTTCAGCCCAAAAGGAGCGTTTTGGGGGTGATTTCTTGGCTAATCTTTAAACGGCTGTATCTCCTAAACGGTGATAGCTAGGGCCCTCAAAGTTTCACCAAAATGTAGGTCTGGATGCCCTCTGAGAATTGAGAAAAGTGGCATTTTCAGCCCAAAAGGAGCGTTTTGGGGGTGATTTCTTGGCCAATCTTTAAACGGCTGTATCTCCTAAACGGTGATAGCTAGGGCCCTCAAAGTTTCACCAAAATGTAGGTCTGGATGCCCTCTTCATCGACTTTTTCAAACCCCATTTTCGCCAAATCTCATAGAAATTGAGAAAAGTGGCATTTTCAGCCCAAAAGGAGCGTTTTGGGGGTGATTTCTTGGCCAATCTTTAAACGGCTGTATCTCCTAAACGGTGATAGCTAGGGCCCTCAAAGTTTCACCAAAATGTAGGTCTGGATGCCCTCTTCATCGACTTTTTCAAACCCCATTTTCGCCAAATCTCATAGAAATTGAGAAAAGTGGCATTTTCAGCCCAAAAGGAGCGTTTTGGGGGTGATTTCTTGGCCAATCTTTAAACGGCTGTATCTCCTAAACGGTGATAGCTAGGGCCCTCAAAGTTTCACCAAAATGTAGGTCTGGATGCCCTCTTCATCGACTTTTTCAAACCCCATTTTCGCCAAATCTCATAGAAATTGAGAAAAGTGGCATTTTCAGCCCAAAAGGAGCGTTTTGGGGGTGATTTCTTGGCCAATCTTTAAACGGCTGTATCTCCTAAACGGTGATAGCTAGGGCCCTCAAAGTTTCACCAAAATGTAGGTCTGGATGCCCTCTGAGAATTGAGAAAAGTGGCATTTTCAGCCCAAAAGGAGCGTTTTGGGGGTGATTTCTTGGCCAATCTTTAAACGGCTGTATCTCCTAAACGGTGATAGCTAGGGCCCTCAAAGTTTCACCAAAATGTAGGTCTGGATGCCATCGACTTTTTCAAACCCCATTTTCGCCAAATCTCATAGAAATTGACATCGACTTTTTCAAACCCCATTTTCGCCAAATCTCATAGAAATTGACAAAAGTGGCATTTTCAGACCAAGGGGAGCGTTTCGGAGGTGATTTCTTGGCCAATTTTTAAACGGCTGTATCTCCTAAACGGTGATAGCTAGGGCCCTCAAAGTTTCACCAAAATGTAGGTCTGGATGCCCTCTTCATCGACTTTTTCAAACCCCATTTTCGCCAAATCTCATAGAAATTGAGAAAAGTGTCATTTTCGGCCCAAAAGGAGCGTTTTGGGGGTGATTTCTTGGCCAATCTTTAAACGGCTGTATCTCCTAAACGGTGATAGCTAGGGCCCTCAAAGTTTCACCAAAATGTAGGTCTGAATGCCCTCTGAGAATTGAGAAAAGTGGCATTTTCAGCCCAAAAGGAGCGTTTTGGGGGTGATTTCTTGGCCAATCTTTAAACGGCTGTATCTCCTAAACGGTGATAGCTAGGACCCTCAAAGTTTCACCAAAATGTAGGTCTGGATGCCCTCTTCATCGACTTTTTCAAACCCCATTTTCGCCAAATCTCATAGAAATTGACAAAAGTGGCATTTTCAGCCCAAAAGGAGCGTTTTGGGGGTGATTTCGTGGCCAATCTTTAAACGGCTGTATCTCCTAAACGGTGATAGCTAGGGCCCTCAAAGTTTCACCAAAATGTAGGTCTGGATGCCCTCTTCATCGACTTTTTCAAACCCCATTTTCGCCAAATTTCATAGAAATTGACAAAAGTGGCATTTTCAGCCCAAAAGGAGCGTTTTGGGGGTGATTTCTTGGCCAATCTTTAAACGGCTGTATCTCCTAAACGGTGATAGCTAGGGCCCTCAAAGTTTCACCAAAATGTAGGTCTGGATGCCCTCTTCATCGACTTTTTCAAACCCCATTTTCGCCAAATTTCATAGAAATTGACAAAAGTGGCATTTTCAGCCCAAAAGGAGCGTTTTGGGGGTGATTTCTTGGCCAATCTTTAAACGGCTGTATCTCCTAAACGGTGATAGCTAGGGCCCTCAAAGTTTCACCAAAATGTAGGTCTGGATGCCCTCTTCATCGACTTTTTCAAACCCCATTTTCGCCAAATTGCATAGAAATTGACAAAAGTGGCATTTTCAGCCCAAAAGGAGCGTTTTGGGGGTGATTTCTTGGGAAATCTTTAAACGGCTGTATCTCCTAAACGGTGATAGCTAGGGCCCTCAAAGTTTCACCAAAATGTAGGTCTGGATGCCCTCTTCATCGACTTTTTCAAACCCCATTTTCGCCAAATCTCATAGAAATTGAGAAAAGTGGCATTTTCAGCCCAAAAGGAGCGTTTTGGGGGTGATTTCTTGGCCAATCTTTAAACGGCTGTATCTCCTAAACGGTGATAGCTAGGGCCCTCAAAGTTTCACCAAAATGTAGGTCTGGATGCCCTCTTCATCGACTTTTTCAAACCCCATTTTCGCCAAATTTCATAGAAATTGACAAAAGTGGCAGTTTCAGCCCAAAAGGAGCGTTTTGGGGGTGATTTCTTGGCCAATCTTTAAACGGCTGTATATCCTAAACGGTGATAGCTAGGACCCTCAAAGTTTCACCAAAATGTAGGTCTGGATGCCCTCTTCATCGACTTTTTCAAACCCCATTTTCGCCAAATCTCATAGAAATTGAGAAAAGTGGCATTTTCAGCCCAAAAGGAGCGTTTTGGGGGTGATTTCTTGGCCAATCTTTAAACGGCTGTATCTCCTAAACGGTGATAGCTAGGGCCCTCAAAGTTTCACCAAAATGTAGGTCTGGATGCCCTCTTCATCGACTTTTTCAAACCCCATTTTAGCCAAATCTCATAGAAATTGAGAAAAGTGGCATTTTCAGCCCAAAAGGAGCGTTTTGGGGGTGATTTCTTGGCCAATCTTTAAACGGCTGTATCTCCTAAACGGTGATAGCTAGGGCCCTCAAAGTTTCACCAAAATGTAGGTCTGGATGCCCTCTTCATCGACTTTTTCAAACCCCATTTTCGCCAAATTTCATAGAAATTGACAAAAGTGGCATTTTCAGCCCAAAAGGAGCGTTTTGGGGGTGATTTCTTGGGAAATCTTTAAACGGCTGTATCTCCTAAACGGTGATAGCTAGGGCCCTCAAAGTTTCACCAAAATGTAGGTCTGGATGCCCTCTTCATCGACTTTTTCAAACCCCATTTTCGTCAAATTTCATAGAAATTGACAAAAGTGGCAATTTCAGCCCAAAAGGAGCGTTTTGGGGGTGATTTCTTGGCCAATCTTTAAACGGCTGTATCTCCTAAACGGTGATAGCTAGGGCCCTCAAAGTTTCACCAAAATGTAGGTCTGGATGCCCTCTTCATCGACTTTTTCAAACCCCATTTTCGCCAAATCTCATAGAAATTGGGAAAAGTGGCATTTTCAGCCCAAAAGGAGCGTTTTGGGGGTGATTTCTTGGCCAATCTTTAAACGGCTGTATCTCCTAAACGGTGATAGCTAGGGCCCTCAAAGTTTCACCAAAATGTAGGTCTGGATGCCCTCTTCATCGACTTTTTCAAACCCCATTTTCGTCAAATTTCATAGAAATTGACAAAAGTGGCATTTTCAGCCCAAAAGGAGCGTTTTGGGGGTGATTTCTTGGCCAATCTTTAAACGGCTGTATCTCCTAAACGGTGATAGCTAGGGCCCTCAAAGTTTCACCAAAATGTAGGTCTGGATGCCCTCTTCATCGACTTTTTCAAACCCCATTTTCGCCAAATCTCATAGAAATTGAGAAAAGTGGCATTTTCAGTCCAAAAGGAGCGTTTTGGGGGTGATTTCTTGGCCAATCTTTAAACGGCTGTATCTCCTAAACGGTGATAGCTAGGGCCCTCAAAGTTTCACCAAAATGTAGGTCTGGATGCCCTCTTCATCGACTTTTTCAAACCCCATTTTCGTCAAATTTCATAGAAATTGACAAAAGTGGCATTTTCAGCCCAAAAGGAGCGTTTTGGGGGTGATTTCTTGGCCAATCTTTAAACGGCTGTATCTCCTAAACGGTGATAGCTAGGGCCCTCAAAGTTTCACCAAAATGTAGGTCTGGATGCCCTCTTCATCGACTTTTTCAAACCCCATTTTCGCCAAATCTCATAGAAATTGAGAAAAGTGGCATTTTCAGCCCAAAAGGAGCGTTTTGGGGGTGATTTCTTGGCCAATCTTTAAACGGCTGTATCTCCTAAACGGTGATAGCTAGGGCCCTCAAAGTTTCACCAAAATGTAGGTCTGGATGCCCTCTTCATCGACTTTTTCAAACCCCATTTTAGCCAAATCTCATAGAAATTGAGAAAAGTGGCATTTTCAGCCCAAAAGGAGCGTTTTGGGGGTGATTTCTTGGCCAATCTTTAAACGGCTGTATCTCCTAAACGGTGATAGCTAGGGCCCTCAAAGTTTCACCAAAATGTAGGTCTGGATGCCCTCTTCATCGACTTTTTCAAACCCCATTTTCGCCAAATTTCATAGAAATTGACAAAAGTGGCATTTTCAGCCCAAAAGGAGCGTTTTGGGGGTGATTTCTTGGGAAATCTTTAAACGGCTGTATCTCCTAAACGGTGATAGCTAGGGCCCTCAAAGTTTCACCAAAATGTAGGTCTGGATGCCCTCTTCATCGACTTTTTCAAACCCCATTTTCGTCAAATTTCATAGAAATTGACAAAAGTGGCAATTTCAGCCCAAAAGGAGCGTTTTGGGGGTGATTTCTTGGCCAATCTTTAAACGGCTGTATCTCCTAAACGGTGATAGCTAGGGCCCTCAAAGTTTCACCAAAATGTAGGTCTGGATGCCCTCTTCATCGACTTTTTCAAACCCCATTTTCGCCAAATCTCATAGAAATTGAGAAAAGTGGCATTTTCAGCCCAAAAGGAGCGTTTTGGGGGTGATTTCTTGGCCAATCTTTAAACGGCTGTATCTCCTAAACGGTGATAGCTAGGGCCCTCAAAGTTTCACCAAAATGTAGGTCTGGATGCCCTCTTCATCGACTTTTTCAAACCCCATTTTCGTCAAATTTCATAGAAATTGACAAAAGTGGCATTTTCAGCCCAAAAGGAGCGTTTTGGGGGTGTTTTCTTGGCCAATCTTTAAACGGCTGTATCTCCTAAACGGTGATAGCTAGGGCCCTCAAAGTTTCACCAAAATGTAGGTCTGGATGCCCTCTTCATCGACTTTTTCAAACCCCATTTTCGCCAAATCTCATAGAAATTGAGAAAAGTGGCATTTTCAGTCCAAAAGGAGCGTTTTGGGGGTGATTTCTTGGCCAATCTTTAAACGGCTGTATCTCCTAAACGGTGATAGCTAGGGCCCTCAAAGTTTCACCAAAATGTAGGTCTGGATGCCCTCTTCATCGACTTTTTCAAACCCCATTTTCGTCAAATTTCATAGAAATTGACAAAAGTGGCATTTTCAGCCCAAAAGGAGCGTTTTGGGGGTGATTTCTTGGCCAATCTTTAAACGGCTGTATCTCCTAAACGGTGATAGCTAGGGCCCTCAAAGTTTCACCAAAATGTAGGTCTGGATGCCCTCTTCATCGACTTTTTCAAACCCCATTTTCGCCAAATCTCATAGAAATTGAGAAAAGTGGCATTTTCAGCCCAAAAGGAGCGTTTTGGGGGTGATTTCTTGGCCAATCTTTAAACGGCTGTATCTCCTAAACGGTGATAGCTAGGGCCCTCAAAGTTTCACCAAAATGTAGGTCTGGATGCCCTCTTCATCGACTTTTTCAAACCCCATTTTCGTCAAATTTCATAGAAATTGACAAAAGTGGCATTTTCAGCCCAAAAGGAGCGTTTTGGGGGTGATTTCTTGGCCAATCTTTAAACGGCTGTATCTCCTAAACGGTGATAGCTAGGGCCCTCAAAGTTTCACCAAAATGTAGGTCTGGATGCCCTCTTCATCGACTTTTTCAAACCCCATTTTCGCCAAATCTCATAGAAATTGAGAAAAGTGGCATTTTCAGCCCAAAAGGAGCGTTTTGGGGGTGATTTCTTGGCCAATCTTAAAACGGCTGTATCTCCTAAACGGTGATAGCTAGGACCCTCAAAGTTTCACCAAAATGTAGGTCTGGATGCCCTCTTCATCGACTTTTTCAAACCCCATTTTCGCCAAATCTCATAGAAATTGAGAAAAGTGGCATTTTCAGCCCAAAAGGAGCGTTTTGGGGGTGATTTCTTGGCCAATCTTTAAACGGCTGTATCTCCTAAACGGTGATAGCTAGGGCCCTCAAAGTTTCACCAAAAAGTAGGTCTGGATGCCCTCTTCATCGACTTTTTCAAACCCCATTTTCGCCAAATCTCATAGAAATTGAGAAAAGTGGCATTTTCAGCCCAAAAGGAGCGTTTTGGGGGTGATTTCTTGGCCAATCTTTAAACGGCTGTATCTCCTAAACGGTGATAGCTAGGGCCCTCAAAGTTTCACCAAAATGTAGGTCTGGATGCCCTCTTCATCGACTTTTTCAAACCCCATTTTCGCCAAATCTCATAGAAATTGAGAAAAGTGGCATTTTCAGCCCAAAAGGAGCGTTTTGGGGGTGATTTCTTGGCCAATCTTTAAACGGCTGTATCTCCTAAACGGTGATAGCTAGGGCCCTCAAAGTTTCACCAAAATGTAGGTCTGGATGCCCTCTTCATCGACTTTTTCAAACCCCATTTTCACCAAATCTCATAGAAATTGATCAAAGTGGCATTTTCAGCCCAAAAGGAGCGTTTTGGGGGTGATTTCTTGGCCAATCTTTAAACGGCTGTATCTCCTAAACGGTGATAGCTAGGGCCCTCAAAGTTTCACCAAAATGTAGGTCTGGATGCCCTCTTCATCGACTTTTTCAAACCCCATTTTCGCCAAATCTCATAGAAATTGAGAAAAGTGGCATTTTCAGCCCAAAAGGAGCGTTTTGGGGGTGATTTCTTGGCCAATCTTTAAACGGCTGTATCTCCTAAACGGTGATAGCTAGGGCCCTCAAAGTTTCACCAAAATGTAGGTCTGGATGCCCTCTTCATCGACTTTTTCAAACCCCATTTTCACCAAATCTCATAGAAATTGAGAAAAGTGGCATTTTCAGCCCAAAAGGAGCGTTTTGGGGGTGATTTCTTGGCCAATCTTTAAACGGCTGTATCTCCTAAACGGTGATAGCTAGGGCCCTCAAAGTTTCACCAAAATGTAGGTCTGGATGCCCTCTTCATCGACTTTTTCAAACCCCATTTTCGCCAAATCTCATAGAAATTGAGAAAAGTGGCATTTTCAGCCCAAAAGGAGCGTTTTGGGGGTGATTTCTTGGCCAATCTTTAAACGGCTGTATCTCCTAAACGGTGATAGCTAGGGCCCTCAAAGTTTCAGCAAAATGTAGGTCTGGATGCCCTCTTCATCGACTTTTTCAAAGCCCATTTTCGCCAAATCTTATAGAAATTGATAAAAGTGGCATTTTCAGCCCAAAAGGAGCGTTTTGGGGGTGATTTCTTGGCCAATCTTTAAACGGCTGTATCTCCTAAACGGTGATAGCTAGGGCCCTCAAAGTTTCACCAAAATGTAGGTCTGGATGCCCTCTTCATCGACTTTTTCAAACCCCATTTTCGCCAAATCTCATAGAAATTGAGAAAAGTGGCATTTTCAGCCCAAAAGGAGCGTTTTGGGGTTGATTTCTTGGCCAATCTTTAAACGGCTGTATCTCCTAAACGGTGATAGCTAGGGCCCTCAAAGTTTCACCAAAATGTAGGTCTGGATGCCCTCTTCATCGACTTTTTCAAACCCCATTTTCGCCAAATCTTATAGAAATTGATAAAAGTGGCATTTTCAGCCCAAAAGGAGCGTTTTGGGGGTGATTTCTTGGCCAATCTTTAAACGGCTGTATCTCCTAAACGGTGATAGCTAGGGCCCTCAAAGTTTCACCAAAATGTAGGTCTGGATGCCCTCTTCATCGACTTTTTCAAACCCCATTTTCGCCAAATCTCATAGAAATTGATAAAAGTGGCATTTTCAGCCCAAAAGGAGCGTTTTGGGGGTGATTTCTTGGCCAATCTTTAAACGGCTGTATCTCCTAAACGGTGATAGCTAGGGCCCTCAAAGTTTCAGCAAAATGTAGGTCTGGATGCCCTCTTCATCGACTTTTTCAAACCCCATTTTCGCCAAATCTTATAGAAATTGATAAAAGTGGCATTTTCAGCCCAAAAGGAGCGTTTTGGGGGTGATTTCTTGGCCAATCTTTAAACGGCTGTATCTCCTAAACGGTGATAGCTAGGGCCCTCAAAGTTTCACCAAAATGTAGGTCTGGATGCCCTCTTCATCGACTTTTTCAAACCCCATTTTCGCCAAATCTCATAGAAATTGAGAAAAGTGGCATTTTCGGCCCAAAAGGAGCCTTTTGGGGGTGATTTCTTGGCCAATCTTTAAACGGCTGTATCTCCTAAACGGTGATAGCTAGGGCCCTCAAAGTTTCACCAAAATGTAGGTCTGGATGCCCTCTTCATCGACTTTTTCAAACACCATTTTCGCCAAATCTCATAGAAATTGAGAAAAGTGGCATTATCGGCCCAAAAGGAGCGTTTTGGGGGTGATTTCTTGGCCAATCTTTAAACGGCTGTATCTCCTAAACGGTGATAGCTAGAGCCCTCAAAGTTTCACCAAAATGTAGGTCTGGATGCCCTCTTCATCGACTTTTTCAAACCCCATTTTCGCCAAATCTCATAGAAATTGAGAAAAGTGGCATTTCAGCCCAAAAGGAGCGTTTTGGGGGTGATTTCTTGGCCAATCTTTAAACGGCTGTATCTCCTAAACGGTGATAGCTAGGGCCCTCAAAGTTTCACCAAAATGTAGGTCTGGATGCCCCCTTCATCGACTTTTTCAAACCCCATTTTCGCCAAATCTCATAGAAATTGAGAAAAGTGGCATTTTCGGCCCAAAAGGAGCCTTTTGGGGGTGATTTCTTGGCCAATCTTTAAACGGCTGTATCTCCTAAACGGTGATAGCTAGGGCCCTCAAAGTTTCACCAAAATGTAGGTCTGGATGCCCTCTTCATCGACTTTTTCAAACCCCATTTTCGCCAAATCTCATAGAAATTGAGAAAAGTGGCATTTTCAGCCCAAAAGGAGCGTTTTGGGGGTGATTTCTTGGCCAATCTTTAAACGGCTGTATCTCCTAAACGGTGATAGCTAGGGCCATTAAAGCTTCAGGAAAATGTAGGTCTTAATGCCCTCTTCATCGACTTTTTCAAACCCCATTTTCGCCAAATCTCATAGAAATTGAGAAAAGTGGCATTTTCAGCCCAAAAGGAGCGTTTTGGGGGTGATTTCTTGGCCAATCTTTAAACGGCTGTATCTCCTAAACGGTGATAGCTAGGGCCCTCAAAGTTTCACCAAAATGTAGGTCTGGATGCCCTCTTCATCGACTTTTTCAAACCCCATTTTCGCCAAATCTCATAGAAATTGAGAAAAGTGGCATTTTCAGCCCAAAAGGAGCGTTTTGGGGGTGATTTCTTGGCCAATCTTTAAACGGCTGTATCTCCTAAACGGTGATAGCTAGGGCCCTCAAAGTTTCACCAAAATGTAGGTCTGGATGCCCCCTTCATCGACTTTTTCAAACCCCATTTTCGCCAAATCTCATAGAAATTGAGAAAAGTGGCATTTTCAGCCCAATAGGAGCGTTTTGGGGGTGATTTCTTGGCCAATCTTTAAACGGCTGTATCTCCTAAACGGTGATAGCTAGGGCCATTAAAGCTTCAGGAAAATGTAGGTCTTAATGCCCTCTTCATCGACTTTTTCAAACCCCATTTTCGCCAAATCTCATAGAAATTGAGAAAAGTGGCATTTTCGGCCCAAAAGGAGCCTTTTGGGGGTGATTTCTTGGCCAATCTTTAAACGGCTGTATCTCCTAAACGGTGATAGCTAGGGCCCTCAAAGTTTCACCAAAATGTAGGTCTGGATGCCCTCTTCATCGACATTTTCAAACCCCATTTTCGCCAAATCTCATAGAAATTGAGAAAAGTGGCATTTTCAGCCCAAAAGGAGCGTTTTGGGGGTGATTTCTTGGCCAATCTTTAAACGGCTGTATCTCCTAAACGGTGATAGCTAGGGCCCTCAAAGTTTCACCAAAATGTAGGTCTGGATGCCCTCTTCATCGACTTTTTCAAACCCCATTTTCGCCAAATCTCATAGAAATTGAGAAAAGTGGCCTTTTCAGCCCAAAAGGAGCGTTTTGGGGGTGATTTCTTGGCCAATCTTTAAACGGCTGTATCTCCTAAACGGTGATAGCTAGGGCCCTCAAAGTTTCACCAAAATGTAGGTCTGGATGCCCTCTTCATCGACTTTTTCAAACCCCATTTTCGCCAAATCTCATGGAAATTGAGAAAAGTGGCATTTTCGGCCCAAAAGGAGCGTTTTGGGGGTGATTTCTTGGCCAATCTTTAAACGGCTGTATCTCCTAAACGGTGATAGCTAGGGCCCTCAAAGTTTCACCAAAATGTAGGTCTGAATGCCCTCTTCATCGACTTTTTCCAACCCCATTTTCGCCAAATCTCATGGAAATTGAGAAAAGTGGCATTTTCGGCCCAAAAGGAGCGATTTGGGGGTGATTTCTTGGCCAATCTTTAAACGGCTGTATCTCCTAAACGGTGATAGCTAGGGCCCTCAAAGTTTCACCAAAATGTAGGTCTGAATGCCCTCTTCATCGACTTTTTCCAACCCCATTTTCGCCAAATCTCATGGAAATTGAGAAAAGTGGCATTTTCGGCCCAAAAGGAGCGATTTGGGGGTGATTTCTTGGCCAATCTTTAAACGGCTGTATCTCCTAAACGGTGATAGCTAGGGCCCTTAAAGTTTCAGGAAAATGTAGGTCTGGATGCCCTCTTCATCGACTTTTTCAAACCCCATTTTCGCCAATTCTCATAGAAATTGAGAAAAGTGGCATTTTCGGCCCAAAAGGAGCGATTTGGGGGTGATTTCTTGGCCAATCTTTAAACGGCTGTATCTCCTAAACGGTGATAGCTAGGGCCCTCAAAGTTTCACCAAAATGTAGGTCTGGATGCCCTCTTCATCGACTTTTTCAAACCCCATTTTCGCCAAATCTCATAGAAATTGAGAAAAGTGGCATTTTCAGCCCAAAAGGAGCGTTTTGGGGGTGATTTGTTGGCCAATCTTTAACCCTTAAATGCATGGGGTCTGAACCCACTATCGTAACTGACCTCCCCTTATGTAAAATCAGTCACTGAACCTTTATTTTCCCGGAAAATAGTCCGTTTTCCCAGAAAAGCGAAAATAGTAGAATTTGAATTGTGTACCATCATGGTACGCCATGCATTCAGGCATTAATGTGTAAATGAAAGACTTTTTCAAATTTTGTTTAATCTGCCTCTTAATTTAATAGGAATAGTGCAAAATAGAAAGGATAATGATTATTCAGAGTTTTGATCGAAATTATGGTGGAAACTCGATATAATGAACTCCTTTTCATTAAAGCAAAGGTTGTAATTTCTATAGAAATTAAGTTTTTTAAAAGGTAGCTCGGGTTGGTGCGTGATTAGTTTCCTATTCCTTATTGAAATTTGTATCGTGCCTATTTGTGACATATTCTGGAAGTCGATGGAAAGTGGAGTAGATCTTACTACTCCTACATCCCCTTACGTAAATTTAGCCATATCTTTTGATAGAATGTCGCGATATTTTCAAATGTGTGTCAAGTGTGGTAGCTGTCAGATGTCCTTATAAAATATTGAAAGCGCGCAAAATCCGACTCATATACCCCTTCCTCCCCTACAAAAAAAACATGGAATTGATCATTTTGGACTTTGCTTGCCGTCTAGCTCTGTACATGGGTATAGGTTATTAGTTAGTTAGTTATTAGATTTCGCTATAAAATAAATCTTCTGTATAAAAGTTCCTTATAAACATGTTCCACTGTTAAACATATATCTCGAGACTTTTGACTTATCATAGCTCATGGGATTCCTAATTCCTTTCTTGAAAAGTATATGGATTGGATTGACTTTGCTGGGAATGAATATGGAAATGACCTGCTTTATAACCCAAATGTGTGCAGGTTCCAGGACATGCCCACAAGAATTGCATCCATTTAATTTTTTGTTTATCAAATGTGGTACTCCACACAGTCTCCCATATGAAATTGTTGCTCCTAGAAGCACATTTTCTGAGGATCCTGACCGTGGACTTACAAGACAATACTTGTCATAATCAATCAAATGGTTTAAGAAATTGGATATTAAGGCGCAGCTGCTTGAGTCCTGATGAAAGTTCAAGTATTTTACTAAGATGTCATGTACGGAAGCTCGGTTTCTTAGTGACGCGTCCTAAGGACAAAAGAAAAGATGTGACAATTTTTTTCAGTATACTTGCCAGCTAAAAAGACGGATTATAAGAAGCAGCTACAGAAACGCTAAGCCTTGACCGGTGTAGGTACTGTAGAAAACAAAATGACAAAAGCGATCCTTCTAAATCAACTATGACAGCTCCGTTTCCTTGGATCCAGAACAGGACTGATTAACCTAGCTTTCATAAAAATGACAGTAAATGTCCTGGAAAAATGGATTGGTGACATAATTTGTATGAAAATTTATGTTATTTGGACCTGTTCTGGGCCCAAAAAAACGCACCATAATGTTGAAAAAGCTGATAACTAAAATATTATGAACATATCCTACCCTACCCAAGACCAAAGGAGAATAATTTCATCAGCTAAGAACGATCGGGATGTATGTATAGATATTTCTGAATATGCCCCAATGCATGGTGTACCATATATGGTACGTTGCAAAATCGGTGCAAACAATAGCTTTAGTGACTTTTTTTGGCCAAAATCTCAAAAGATCCTCAAGAACACATTCCAATTTACTCACCAGTATTTTTCCTTTCTCAAATAACGGTATACTTCGCCATTTTTTTAGCTCTAAAGAATAGCTTTTAAAATTCCACAAAAAATAACGTTCGTCCACTATGACGACGCACAGACAATTCAAGGAAAGCTTCGGGAAGCCAAAATTGAATTAATGTGAAAGCTCGGTTTGTCTACTTTGGGAAAAAGTAAAAAAAAAATCAAAAATTTAATAATCGCTAGACTTTTACAGGAATCTAGCCATGTACCATATATGGTACGCTATGCATTTAAGGGTTAAACGGCTGTATCTCCTAAACGGTGATAGCTAGGGCCCTTAAAGTTTCAGGAAAATGTAGGTCTGGATGCCCTCTTCATCGACTTTTTCAAACCCCATTTTCGCCAAATCTCATAGAAATTGAGAAAAGTGGCATTTTCAGACCAAGGGGAGCGTTTTGGGGGTGATTTCTTGGCCAATCTTTAAACGGCTGTATCTCCTAAACGGTGATAACTAGGGCCCTCAAAGTTTCAGGAAAATGTAGGTCTGGATGCCCTCTTCATCGACTTTTTCAAACCCCATTTTCGCCAAATCCCATAGAAATCGAGAAAAGTGGCATTTTCAGACCAAGGGGAGCGTTTTGGGGGTGATTTCTTGGCCAATCTTTAAACGGCTCTATCTCCTAAACGGTGATAACTAGGGCCCTCGAAGTTTCAGCAAAATGTAGGTCTGGATGCCCTCTTCATCGACTTTTTGAACCCCCATTTTCGAAAATTTTAATTTGAAAACAGTTTTTTGTGATTTTGAGGCCTTTAAAGGCGTTTTTGGAGGGTCAAATTGGGGATTTGTTCACATGGCTGTATCTTTGATACGGTGATATCTAGGACCCTGAAGGTTTCAGCAAAATGTCGGTCTGGATGTCCTCTTCATCGACATCCCCCATTTTCAAAAAATTTTATATGAAGACAGTTTTTTTGCGATGTTGACCCCTTTAAAGGCCTTTTTCGAGGGTCATAT